>JAEIHA010000827.1:0-32500 GCA_018904595.1 Zaprionus indianus | reverse complement strand
ATAACATTGCCGGCAAGACAACACTCCACAGTCAATGAAATTTCACTTTTCGAAATTTTTCATATGACTTGCCTTGCGCGACATCACTCCACCTATATAGGTTTTTTGTCACGCCATCCGCAAACTGGTCAAGTTTTCCATTGAATCCCACTAATTTATCAATTTTCATGTATTTCATGCAAAATACACTTTAAATAACTTCATTATTTTTGCCTTCATATATTTAAATAACATTGCCGGCAAGACAACACTCCACAGTCAATGAAATTTCACTTTTCGAAATTTTTTCATATGACTTGCCTTGCGCGACATCACTCCACCTATATAGGTTTTTTGTCACGCCATCCGCAAACTGGTCCAATTTCCCATAGGAAATTTAAATTTTCATGATTTTATATGAAATTTTTGCTATATTCTTCTCACAACTCAAGTGATTTAACTTCTTTTCGTTACATATTAAATAATATAAGAAAATTTTCATAGAAAACACAAGTTAAGCAAAATTTCGTATGAAATAACATGAAGTCAAATTTTCCATATGATATGAAGTTAAATCACATAACATATGAAAATTTCATATGAAAAATTTTTTTGTCAAATTTTTAAAGTTAAGTCAAATTTCATATGAAATGAAGTTAAATCACATATCATATGAAAATTTCATATGAAAAATTTTTTTGTCAAATTTTCAAAGTTAAGTCAAATTTCATATGAAATGAAGTTAAATCGCATATCATACGAAAATTTCATATGAAAAATTTTTTTGTCAAATTTTCAAAGTTAAGTCAAATTTCATATGAAATGAAGTTAAATCGCATATCATATGAAAATTTCATATGAAAAATTTTTTTGTCAAATTTTCAAAGTTAAGTCAAATTTCATATGAAATGAAGTTAAATCGCATATCATATGAAAATTTCATATGAAAAATTTTTTTGTCAAATTTTCAAAGTTAAGTCAAATTTCATATGAAATGAATTTAAATCGCATATCATATGAAAATTTCATATGAAAAATTTTTTTGTCAAATTTTCAAAGTTAAGTCAAATTTCATATGAAATGAAGTTAAATCGCATATCATATGAAAATTTCATATGAAAAATTTTTTTGTCAAATTTTCAAAGTTAAGTCAAATTTCATATGAAATGAAGTTAAATCGCATATCATATGAAAATTTCATATGAAAAATTTTTTTGTCAAATTTTCAAAGTTAAGTCAAATTTCATATGAAATGAAGTTAAATCGCATATCATATGAAAATTTCATATGAAAAATTTTTTTGTCAAATTTTCAAAGTTAAGTCAAATTTCATATGAAATAAAGTTAAATCGCATATCATATGAAAATTTCATATGAAAAATTTTTTTGTCAAATTTTCAAAGTTAAGTCAAATTTCATATGAAATGAAGTTAAATCGCATATCATACGAAAATTTCATATGAAAAATTTTTTTGTCAAATTTTCAAACTTAAGTCAAATTTTATATGAAATGAAGTTAAATAGCGTCACTAATATGATGACGATCGATTACGCTACCTTTACAGAGACTTTTCAAGTCCCGCCGTTAAACATATAGAAGATTGTACACATCTGACTTGTGTTAAATGTTATAAATGGACAGTAGGAATCTCATCTATTATTGCATATACGTCACTAAAGTGATGACGAGTCATTTGGATACCATGTTAATAGGATATAATGATTAAGACTATTGAATCATATATATAAATAACATTGCCGGCAAGACAACACTCCACAGTCAATGAAATTTCACTTTTCGAAATTTTTCATATGACTTGCCTTGCGCGACATCACTCCACCTATATAGGTTTTTTGTCACGCCATCCGCAAACTGGTCCAATTTTCCATAGGAAATTTAAATTTTCATGATTTTATATGAAATTTTTGCTATATTCTTCTCACAACTCAAGTGATTTAACTTCTTTTCTTTACATATTAAATAATATAAGAAAATTGTCATAGAAAACACAAGTTAAGCAAAATTTCGTATGAAATAACATGAAGTCAAATTTTCCATATGATATGAAGTTAACTCACATAACATATGAAAATTTCATATGAAAAATTTTTTTGTCAAATTTTCAAAGTTAAGTCAAATTTCATATGAAATGAAGTTAAATCGCATATCATATGAAAATTTCATATGAAAAATTTTTTTAGTCAAATTTTCAAAGTTAAGTCAAATTTCATATGAAATGAAGTTAAATCGCATATCATATGAAAATTTCATATGAAAAATTTTTTTGTCAAATTTTCAAAGTTAAGTCAAATTTCATATGAAATGAAGTTAAATAGCATATCATATGAAAATTTCATATGAAAATTTTTTTGTCAAATTTTCAAAGTTAAGTCAAATTTCATATGAAATGAAGTTAAATCGCATATCATATGAAAATTTCATATGAAAAATTTTTTTGTCAAATTTTCAAAGTTAAGTCAAATTTCATATGAAATGAAGTTAAATCGCATATCATATGAAAATTTCATATGAAAAATTTTTTTGTCAAATTTTCAAAGTTAAGTCAAATTTCATATGAAATGAAGTTAAATCGCATATCATATGAAAATTTCATATGAAAAATTTTTTTGTCAAATTTTCAAAGTTAAGTCAAATTTCATATGAAATGAAGTTAAATCGCATATCATACGAAAATTTCATATGAAAAATTTTTGTCAAATTTTCAAAGTTAAGTCAAATTTCATATGAAATGAAGTTAAATCGCATATCATACGAAAATTTCATATGAAAAATTTTTTTGTCAAATTTTCAAAGTTAAGTCAAATTTCATATGAAATGAAGTTAAATCGCATATCATATGAAAATTTCATATGAAAAATTTTTTTGTCAAATTTTCAAAGTTAAGTCAAATTTCATATGAAATGAAGTTAAATCGCATATCATATGAAAATTTCATATGAAAAATTTTTTTGTCAAATTTTCAAAGTTAAGTCAAATTTCATATGAAATGAAGTTAAATCGCATATCATATGAAAATTTCATATGAAAAATTTTTTTGTCAAATTTTCAAAGTTAAGTCAAATTTCATATGAAATGAAGTTAAATCGCATATCATATGAAAATTTCATATGAAAAATTTTTTTGTCAAATTTTCAAAGTTAAGTCAAATTTTATATGAAATGAAGTTAAATCGCATATCATATGAAAATTTCATATGAAAAATTTTTTTGTCAAATTTTCAAAGTTATGTCAAATTTCATATGAAATGTAGTTAAATCGCGTCACTAATATGATGACGAGTCATTTGGCTACCTTCAAAGAGTCTTTTGAAGTCCTGCCGTTAAACATTTACAAGATTGTACACATCTGACTTGTGTTAAATGTTATAAATGGACAGTAGGAATCTCATGTATTATTGCATATATGTCACTAAACTGATGACGAGTCATTTGGCTACCTTTAAAGAGACTTATCAAGTCCCGCCGTTGAACATATGGAAGATTGTACACATCTGACTTGTGTTAAATGTTATAAATGGACAGTAGGAATCTCATGTATTATTGCATATACGTCACTAAACTGATGACGAGTCATTTGGCTACCTTTAAAGAGACTTATCAAGTCCCGCCGTCGAACATATGGAAGATTGTACACATCTGACTTGTGTTAAATGTTATAAATGGACAGTAGGAATCTCATGTATTATTGCATATACGTCACTAAACTGATGACGAGTCATTTGGCTACCTTTAAAGAGACTTATCAAGTCCCGCCGTTGAACATATGGAAGATTGTACACATCTGACTTGTGTTAAATGTTATAAATGGACAGTAGGAATCTCATGTATTATTGCATATACGTCACTAAACTGATGACGAGTCATTTGGCTACCTTTAAAGAGACTTATCAAGTCCCGCCGTTGAACATATGGAAGATTGTACACATCTGACTTGTGTTAAATGTTATAAATGGACAGTAGGAATCTCATGTATTATTGCATATACGTCACTAAACTGATGACGAGTCATTTGGCTACCTTTAAAGAGACTTATCAAGTCCCGCCGTCGAACATATGGAAGATTGTACACATCTGACTTGTGTTAAATGTTATAAATGGACAGTAGGAATCTCATGTATTATTGCATATACGTCACTAAACTGATGACGAGTCATTTGGCTACCTTTAAAGAGACTTATCAAGTCCCGCCGTTGAACATATGGAAGATTGTACACATCTGACTTGTGTTAAATGTTATAAATGGACAGTAGGAATCTCATGTATTATTGCATATACGTCACTAAACTGATGACGAGTCATTTGGCTACCTTTAAAGAGACTTATCAAGTCCCGCCATGGAACATATGGAAGATTGTACACATCTGACTTGTGTTAAATGTTATAAATGGACAGTAGGAATCTCATCTATTATTGCATATACGTCACTAAAGTGATGACGAGTCATTTGGCTACCATGTTAATAGGATATAATGATTAAGACTATTGAATCATATATATAACTTTCATTTATATATTATATATAAATAAAAATATATGAAACATACTTAAAGCATATCACTCTTTCAATTTCCATGTAAACCCCACCACTTGGAGTTTTTCATTTATATTTAATTATAAAATGCTTATGTTTTATAATAAATAGCTTTTATTATGTATGTCGAATCATCAAGCAAAGGATAAGCTTCAGTGGATCGCAGTATGGCAGCTGCTCAACCACTTACAACACCTTGCCTGTTACAAAAGTCGTTTACAATTGATTCTAGGCTTTGTCATTGTATTAAATAATGTTTTTATATGTAACTAGCGCGGCATCAGGTGATCGAAGATCCTCCCAATTTACTATGTTACAAATAACATTGGCATCACATCCATTGTCGTTTATAAAGTAAATTATAAGCTTTAAATGGTTTAGAAGCCATACAATGCAAATTGCCCCTTATTTATCATTGCAGTCCAGCACGGATACGACCTTAGAGGCGTTCAGGCATAATCCAACGGACGTAGCGTCATACCACTGTTCGCTCGAACAAGTATTGTGCCATTGGTCCGTACCTGCGGTTCCTCTCGTACTACGCAGGAATGCTGTCGCAACAACGTTTTGTCATTAGTAGGGTAAAACTAACCTGTCTCACGACGGTCTAAACCCAGCTCACGTTCCCTTGCATGGGTGAACAATCCAACGCTTGGTGAATTTTGCTTCACAATGATAGGAAGAGCCGACATCGAAGGATCAAAAAGCGACGTCGCTATGAACGCTTGGCCGCCACAAGCCAGTTATCCCTATGGTAACTTTTCTGACACCTCTTGTTAAAAACTCTTTAAACCAAAAGGATCGATAGGCCGAGCTTTTGCTGTCCCTGTGTGTACTGAACACCGAGATCAAGTCAGCATTTGCCCTTTTGCTCTATGTGTGGTTTCTGTCCGCACTGAGCTGGCCTTGGGACACCTCCGTTATTATTTGAGAGATGTACCGCCCCAGTCAAACTCCCTACCTGGCAATGTCCTTGAATTGGATCATACCTGAGTAATTGGAGTTATACCAAATTAATAAATCAAAATTACATAAATGCACTCTCTCATTAATGAATTTGTTTGCGATTATATAACAAACTCGTGATACTTTGATCAAGAAGCTTGCATCAAAACCCAATACCATAAGATATAATAAATATATCCGTATAATGGCTAGGAAATGATACACGTTCCATTTAATCAAGTAAGTAAGGAAACAATAAGAGTAGTGGTATTTCATTGTCGATATCAAACCGAAGTCTAATATCTCCCACTTATTCTACACCTCTTATGTCTCCTTACACTGCCAGATTAGAGTCAAGCTCAAAAGGGTCTTCTTTCCCCGCTAATTATTCCAAGCCCGTTCCCTTGGCTGTGGTTTCGCTAGATAGTAGATAGGGACAGTAGGAATCTCGTTAATCCATTCATGCGCGTCACTAATTAGATGACGAGGCATTTGGCTACCTTAAGAGAGTCATAGTTACTCCCGCCGTTGACCCGCGCTTACTTGAATTTCTTCACTTTGACATTCAGAGCACTGGGCAGAAATCACATTGTGTCAACACCCGCTAGGGCCATCACAATGCTTTGTTTTAATTAGACAGTCGGATTCCCCAAGTCCGTGCCAGTTCTGAATTGATTGTTAATTGATAATCGTTATAATTTAAAAGAACTAACTGGTTGCCCAACTAGTATTCTTAAAAATTTTAGCAAGAAAGTTCCACAATTGGCTACGTAACTAAACTATCCGGGGAACAAGAAACTACCATAAATGATAGAAACTCTGTTTACCCAGAACGAGCACATAAACCATGTTATTGTTTCCCAATCAAGCCCGACTATCTCAATCTTCAGAGCCAATCCTTATCCCGAAGTTACGGATCTAATTTGCCGACTTCCCTTACCTACATTATTCTATCGACTAGAGACTCTTCACCTTGGAGACCAGCTGCGGATATTGGTACGGCCTGTTGAGAAGTTTGCGTGTCCCCACCATAAATTTTCAAGGTCCGAGGAGAAAATATCGACACAACAGTATATGTCATGCTCTTCTAGCCCATCTACCATATCTCTCTGCGAAAGACTTCCATGGTAGTACGACTATAAAACAGAAAAGAAAACTCTTCCGATATCTCTCGACGGCTTCTTTATGGTCGTTCCTGTTGCCAGGATGAGCACGAGGCCCATATTTAATAACAAACGGATACTCAACAGGTTACGGAATTGGAACCGTATTCCCTTTCGTTCAAAATTATCAAGTGTATAAAAAAATCAATTTGATATTTTTTACTTGAAAATTTTCGGCTTTCGCCTTGAACTTAGGACCGACTAACTCGTGATCAACCACTGTTCACACGAAACCCTTCTCCACTTCAGTCCTCCAAGGTCTCATTCGATTATTTGCTACTACCACCAAGATCTGTACCAATGGCGGCTCCATGCAGGCTTACGCCAAACACTTCTATGCACACCATTGTACCTTCCTACTCACTAAAGTTTCAAAATTTATATTACAAGTAACATAAATCATCTACTTTAGCGGTAATGTATAGGTATACAACTTAAGCGCCATCCATTTTAAGGGCTAGTTGCTTCGGCAGGTGAGTTGTTACACACTCCTTAGCGGATTTCGACTTCCATGATCACCGTCCTGCTGTTTTAAGCAACCAACGCCTTTCATGGTTTCTGTATGAGTTGTTAATTTGGGCACCGTAACATTACGTTTGGTTCATCCCACAGCGCCAGTTCTGCTTACCAAAAGTGGCCCACTGGGCACATTATATCATAACCTTAAACTTCATATCAAGAAAGTTAAGGTTCTTACCCATTTAAAGTTTGAGAATAGGTTAAGATCGTTTCGACCCTAAGGCCTCTAATCATTCGCTTTACCAGATAAGATTATTTTATATCACAGTTAAATGCACCAGCTATCCTGAGGGAAACTTCGGAAGGAACCAGCTACTAGATGGTTCGATTGGTCTTTCGCCCCTATACTCAATTCTGACAATCGATTTGCACGTCAGAACTGTTTCGGTCTTCCATCAGGGTTTCCCCTGACTTCAACCTGATCAAGTATAGTTCACCATCTTTCGGGTCACAGCATAAATGCTCAAGGTACGTTCCAGTTAGAGGCATAAATAATATAAATACTATTATACATAACTATAAAGAAGACCGGGATTGTGTTAATTAACTATAAATAGTTAAAAAACTAATCCCATTATTAGTCAAGTTAATTACGCTATTAGGTTTATATCCCAATAACTTGCACATATGTTAGACTCCTTGGTCCGTGTTTCAAGACGGGTCCCGAAGGTATCCTGAATCTTTCGCATTGTTAATCGTACAAGTGCATATAATAAACACAAAAATCAATGATAATCATGCCATTATATAATTCCGAAGAATTAACGCACTGTAGTCATATAAGTCTATCAGTACTTTATCAAATTTATGACATTTATTTTGTGTTAAAACGCAAGCATTTTAATTTAAATAAACTATAAGCCATAATTTTTTGATAAATATGGGGTTATACTAATAGATTACAATGTCCTTATATGGAAAAAATGCACACTATCCTTATAATATTGTTTAAATATTACAATTCTAATGATGAATTTTCCATAACGGATATTCAGGTTCATCGGGCTTAACCTCTAAGCAGTTTCACGTACTATTTAACTCTCTATTCAGAGTTCTTTTCAACTTTCCCTCACGGTACTTGTTTACTATCGGTCTCATGGTTATATTTAGTTTTAGATGGAGTTTACCACCCACTTAGTGCTGCACTATCAAGCAACACGACTCTTTGGAAACACCATCTAGTAATCATCAACGTTATACGGGCCTAGCACCCTCTATGGGTAAATGGCCTCATTTAAGAAGGACTTAAATCGTTAATTTCTCATACTAGAATATTGATGTTCCATACACTGCATCTCACATTTGCCATATAGACAAAGTGACTTAGTGCTGAACTGATTTCTTTTCGCTCGCCGCTACTAAGAAAATCCTTGTTAGTTTCTTTTCCTCCCCTAATTAATATGCTTAAATTCAGGGGGTAGTCCCATATGAGTTGAGGTTGTATAAAACAATGTTATATTGAAATATTAAATATTTCAACAATATGATAAATACGAATGAAGGTCCATAATATTCACAAAAGTTTTCTTTATCGCATCAGTAATAAGAGGCAATTCTAGATGAAAAATAATCAAATTTTTTATGCTAGACATTCCTCAGTATTAATTGAATTGAAAAAAGAATTTATAATTCTTCATTTTTCTCATACAATTTTTATATTGAGATGTATTTTCATATAAATTTCATATTATGAATATATTGTATACATGTATACATATTATCCAATAATATACCATATGCTTAAAATTTATATAAATTTTAAACAACTTATTTAGCATAGTCTTACAACCCTCAACCATATGTAGTCCAAGCAGCACTCTAACGTTAATTAAAGTACATAACAGCATGGACTGCGATATGCGTTCAAAATGTCGATGTTCATGTGTCCTGCAGTTCACACGATGACGCACAGTTTGCTGCGTTCTTCATCGACCCATGAGCCGAGTGATCCACCGCTTAGAGTGATTAATATATGTTTGTTTATTTCATTACGTCACAAATGGTTTTATTGAAAGAAATTAAAAATACACCATTTTACTGGCATATATCAATTCCTTCAATAAATAATTTTTTATACCTAAAAAATGTTGCGAAATGTCTTAGTTTTACATAAACGATAATATCATGGTATTTATACAATTATTTTATAAGATAGCCACAAATATTATATGTATTATCAATATATGTAAAGCGTTAACCTGGAAGCAGGTACAACATTATAATTTTAGGTTGTTGCGATTATCTGAGTGTATGCACATATGAAATTTAAATTAAATTTAAATTAAATGAACAATACATCGTGCAACGCATGTATATTATGGTCCATATACACGCAAAATGTTTGAAAATAACAAAAGTAAATACAACAAATATATACAAATGCGCTTGATATATTACACACTTTTCGAATCAAATTGCACAAGTATATTTTTATTATTTGCGTAATAAACTCTTTTATTTTCAGGGTATTTAGCCAAATTTTAAATTTTATTTATATTCAATTTTTAAATTGAATATTTTTTATATTAACGGATAGAAAACATTATACAATAATGATCCTTCCGCAGGTTCACCTACGGAAACCTTGTTACGACTTTTACTTCCTCTAAATAATCAAGTTCGGTCAACTTTTGCGAAACAACCGCAACACGCAAGGCGTCACAGTGATCACGTCCGGAGACCTCACTAAATAATTCAATCGGTAGTAGCGACGGGCGGTGTGTACAAAGGGCAGGGACGTAATCAATGCGAGTTAATGACTCACACTTACTGGGAATTCCAAGTTCATGTGAACAGTTTCAGTTCACAATCCCAAGCATGAAAGTGGTTCAGCGGTTTACCCGGACCTCTCGGTCTAGGAAATACACGTTGATACTTTCATTGTAGCGCGCTGCAGCCCAGGACATCTAAGGGCATCACAGACCTGTTATTGCTCAATCTCATTATTGCTAGACGCAATTTGTCCATTTAAGAAGCTAGTGTCCTTATAATGGGACAAACCAACAGGTACGGCTCCACTTACATAAACACATTCAAACACAATAGACATTTTACTGCCATCATGAATAAAGGCTATATAAGCTTCAACACCATAATCCTGAAGATATCTATTTAATATATTTGAGTCTCGTTCGTTATCGGAATTAACCAGACAAATCACTCCACGAACTAAGAACGGCCATGCACCACCACCCATAGATTCGAGAAAGAGCTATCAATCTGTCTTACACACTTATGTTCGGACCTGGTAAGTTTTCCCGTGTTGAGTCAAATTAAGCCGCAGGCTCCACTCCTGGTGGTGCCCTTCCGTCAATTCCTTTAAGTTTCAGCTTTGCAACCATACTTCCCCCGGAGCCCAAAAGCTTTGGTTTCCCGGGAAGCGACTGAGAGAGCCATAAAAGTAGCTACACCCAATTGCTAGCTGGCATCGTTTATGGTTAGAACTAGGGCGGTATCTGATCGCCTTCGAACCTCTAACTTTCGTTCTTGATTAATGAAAACATCTTTGGCAAATGCTTTCGCTTAAGTTAGTCTTACGACGGTCCAAGAATTTCACCTCTCGCGTCGTAATACTAATGCCCCCAAACTGCTTCTATTAATCATTACCTCTTGATCTGAAAACCAATGAAAGCAGAACAGAGGTCTTATTTCATTATCCCATGCACAGAATATTTAGGCATTTGAAGCCTGCTTTAAGCACTCTAATTTGTTCAAAGTAATTGTACCGGCCCACAATAACACTCGATGAAGAGCACTAATGCAGGTTTTTAAATAGGAGGAACATATAAAAAAATACAAGTATTTAATTACACATAAGAACTCCACCGGTAATACGCTTACATACATAAAGGTATAGTACTAACTACAATTGTAAGTTGTACTACCCGTATGAAGCACAAGTTCAACTACGAACGTTTTAACCGCAACAACTTTAATATACGCTATTGGAGCTGGAATTACCGCGGCTGCTGGCACCAGACTTGCCCTCCAATTGGTCCTTGTTAAAGGATTTAAAGTGTACTCATTCCAATTACAGGGCCTCGGATATGAGTCCTGTATTGTTATTTTTCGTCACTACCTCCCCGAGCTGGGAGTGGGTAATTTACGCGCCTGCTGCCTTCCTTAGATGTGGTAGCCGTTTCTCAGGCTCCCTCTCCGGAATCGAACCCTGATTCCCCGTTACCCGTTGCAACCATGGTAGTCCTAGATACTACCATCAAAAGTTGATAGGGCAGACATTTGAAAGATCTGTCGTCGGTACAAGACCATACGATCTGCATGTTATCTAGAGTTCAACCAGTGTAACGATCTTGCGATCGCTTGGTTTTAGCCTAATAAAAGCACACGTTCCAAAAGGTCCGTGTTTTAGTTGCATGTATTAGCTCTAGAATTACCACAGTTATCCAAGTAACTGTTAACGATCTAAGGAACCATAACTGATATAATGAGCCTTTTGCGGTTTCACTTTTAATTCGTGTGTACTTAGACATGCATGGCTTAATCTTTGAGACAAGCATATAACTACTGGCAGGATCAACCAGAATAATGTATGTTTTATGTGTATATATTTATAATATAACACATATATTTTATAAATTTCTTATATATGTAAATACTTGACAACTCAATATATTTTTGAATAAATACAAATAGATATGAAAGTATTTTGACATATACATAACGAAAACGGCCATAATTATATAGCACACATTTTCGATATAAATTATAATTGACATCTGTTCAGAAATATCTATAAATTCGTTCAAAAATATCTTTTTATTTACACTTACTGAATATAATTCAATCACACGTGTAAATTTTTATTTTAATTTCGTGAAATTAAAACATTTAGTTTGATGGACAAATTGATATTTAGCCACTGTGTATAATTTGCGCATCCATAGGATAAATTTTTAAAGACGACACTTCACAAAACGCCACTTTTGTGAATTGATTGTACGTCTATATATTTATATATTTTTATATATAAATTTTGTTTTCGCCTTTTGTTCTTTCGTTCTTTCGTTCTTTCGTTCTTTCGTTCTTTTGCTTTGCCTTTATATATTTGTTTCTTTGTATTGCCATTTATCACCCCCAACGCTAGGTGTGTGATTTTTCCTCACTCATTATTATGCCCCCCCCTGGCATATATAACTAAAGCAAAATTGCCACAAATAGCTTAGTTATATAAGGGGGCATTATATTTAGTTTAACGTCCTATTCGTTTCACTTTATGTTAATAATAAAATGAAAAAAAGAAGACCTGCTGTTAATTTGTGCTCCATGCATACATTCATATGCTCTGCAACACAAACTATATTTGCTTGTTTTAGTTCATTAACAGTATTATAGTAAACCCAGCAAAAATCTACTATATTATGTATACTGTTAAGGAAATCTAAGGATGATTTAGGAACCATTAGTGAATATATTTTTTGTTAAAATATACCTTGGCCAATTCCATATAACCATCTTTCCATATATTTTCCGCAGCCAAGCGTATTAAATAAATAATACGACGGTAAAGCGTAACTATTACTTATTGATATGTGAATGGTATACATCCGCATACAAAGGTAAGCACACACTGCTCACCATGTAAAGGTTTTTTGTCACGCGATCCGCAAAGTGTTTCATAATTACTTAATTTCCCACTTATTTGCTTATTTTCGTATATTTTTATAAAATATACTTTAATCAACTTCATTATTTATGCCTTCATATATTTAAATAACATTGCCGGCAAGACAACACTCCACAGTCAATGAAATTTCACTTTTCGAAATTTTTCATATGACTTGCCTTGCGCGACATCACTCCACCCATAAAGGTTTTTTGTCACGCCATCCGCAAACTGGTCAAGTTTTCCATTGAATCCCACTAATTTATCAATTTTCATGTATTTCATGCAAAATACACTTTATATAACTTCATTATTTTTGCCTTCATATATTTAAATAACATTGCCGGCAAGACAACACTCCACAGTCAATGAAATTTCACTTTTCGAAATTTTTCATATGACTTGCCTTGCGCGACATCACTCCACCTATATAGGTTTTTTGTCACGCCATCCGCAAACTGGTCAAGTTTTCCATTGAATCCCACTAATTTATCAATTTTCATGTATTTCATGCAAAATACACTTTAAATAACTTCATTATTTTTGCCTTCATATATTTAAATAACATTGCCGGCAAGACAACACTCCACAGTCAATGAAATTTCACTTTTCGAAATTTTTTCATATGACTTGCCTTGCGCGACATCACTCCACCTATATAGGTTTTTTGTCACGCCATCCGCAAACTGGTCCAATTTCCCATAGGAAATTTAAATTTTCATGATTTTATATGAAATTTTTGCTATATTCTTCTCACAACTCAAGTGATTTAACTTCTTTTCGTTACATATTAAATAATATAAGAAAATTTTCATAGAAAACACAAGTTAAGCAAAATTTCGTATGAAATAACATGAAGTCAAATTTTCCATATGATATGAAGTTAAATCACATAACATATGAAAATTTCATATGAAAAATTTTTTTGTCAAATTTTTAAAGTTAAGTCAAATTTCATATGAAATGAAGTTAAATCACATATCATATGAAAATTTCATATGAAAAATTTTTTTGTCAAATTTTCAAAGTTAAGTCAAATTTCATATGAAATGAAGTTAAATCGCATATCATACGAAAATTTCATATGAAAAATTTTTTTGTCAAATTTTCAAAGTTAAGTCAAATTTCATATGAAATGAAGTTAAATCGCATATCATATGAAAATTTCATATGAAAAATTTTTTTGTCAAATTTTCAAAGTTAAGTCAAATTTCATATGAAATGAAGTTAAATCGCATATCATATGAAAATTTCATATGAAAAATTTTTTTGTCAAATTTTCAAAGTTAAGTCAAATTTCATATGAAATGAATTTAAATCGCATATCATATGAAAATTTCATATGAAAAATTTTTTTGTCAAATTTTCAAAGTTAAGTCAAATTTCATATGAAATGAAGTTAAATCGCATATCATATGAAAATTTCATATGAAAAATTTTTTTGTCAAATTTTCAAAGTTAAGTCAAATTTCATATGAAATGAAGTTAAATCGCATATCATATGAAAATTTCATATGAAAAATTTTTTTGTCAAATTTTCAAAGTTAAGTCAAATTTCATATGAAATGAAGTTAAATCGCATATCATATGAAAATTTCATATGAAAAATTTTTTTGTCAAATTTTCAAAGTTAAGTCAAATTTCATATGAAATAAAGTTAAATCGCATATCATATGAAAATTTCATATGAAAAATTTTTTTGTCAAATTTTCAAAGTTAAGTCAAATTTCATATGAAATGAAGTTAAATCGCATATCATACGAAAATTTCATATGAAAAATTTTTTTGTCAAATTTTCAAACTTAAGTCAAATTTTATATGAAATGAAGTTAAATAGCGTCACTAATATGATGACGATCGATTACGCTACCTTTACAGAGACTTTTCAAGTCCCGCCGTTAAACATATAGAAGATTGTACACATCTGACTTGTGTTAAATGTTATAAATGGACAGTAGGAATCTCATCTATTATTGCATATACGTCACTAAAGTGATGACGAGTCATTTGGATACCATGTTAATAGGATATAATGATTAAGACTATTGAATCATATATATAAATAACATTGCCGGCAAGACAACACTCCACAGTCAATGAAATTTCACTTTTCGAAATTTTTCATATGACTTGCCTTGCGCGACATCACTCCACCTATATAGGTTTTTTGTCACGCCATCCGCAAACTGGTCCAATTTTCCATAGGAAATTTAAATTTTCATGATTTTATATGAAATTTTTGCTATATTCTTCTCACAACTCAAGTGATTTAACTTCTTTTCTTTACATATTAAATAATATAAGAAAATTGTCATAGAAAACACAAGTTAAGCAAAATTTCGTATGAAATAACATGAAGTCAAATTTTCCATATGATATGAAGTTAACTCACATAACATATGAAAATTTCATATGAAAAATTTTTTTGTCAAATTTTCAAAGTTAAGTCAAATTTCATATGAAATGAAGTTAAATCGCATATCATATGAAAATTTCATATGAAAAATTTTTTTGTCAAATTTTCAAAGTTAAGTCAAATTTCATATGAAATGAAGTTAAATCGCATATCATATGAAAATTTCATATGAAAAATTTTTTTGTCAAATTTTCAAAGTTAAGTCAAATTTCATATGAAATGAAGTTAAATAGCATATCATATGAAAATTTCATATGAAAATTTTTTTTGTCAAATTTTCAAAGTTAAGTCAAATTTCATATGAAATGAAGTTAAATCGCATATCATATGAAAATTTCATATGAAAAATTTTTTTTGCAAATTTTCAAAGTTAAGTCAAATTTCATATGAAATGAAGTTAAATCGCATATCATATAAGAAAATTTCATATGAAAAATTTTTTTGTCAAATTTTCAAAGTTAAGTCAAATTTCATATGAAATGAAGTTAAATCGCATATCATATGAAAATTTCATATGAAAAATTTTTTTGTCAAATTTTCAAAGTTAAGTCAAATTTCATATGAAATGAAGTTAAATCGCATATCATACGAAAATTTCATATGAAAAATTTTTTTGTCAAATTTTCAAAGTTAAGTCAAATTTCATATGAAATGAAGTTAAATCGCATATCATATGAAAATTTCATATGAAAAATTTTTTTGTCAAATTTTCAAAGTTAAGTCAAATTTCATATGAAATGAAGTTAAATCGCATATCATATGAAAATTTCATATGAAAAATTTTTTTGTCAAATTTTCAAAGTTAAGTCAAATTTCATATGAAATGAAGTTAAATCGCATATCATATGAAAATTTCATATGAAAAATTTTTTTGTCAAATTTTCAAAGTTAAGTCAAATTTCATATGAAATGAAGTTAAATCGCATATCATATGAAAATTTCATATGAAAAATTTTTTTGTCAAATTTTCAAAGTTAAGTCAAATTTTATATGAAATGAAGTTAAATCGCATATCATATGAAAATTTCATATGAAAAATTTTTTTGTCAAATTTTCAAAGTTATGTCAAATTTCATATGAAATGTAGTTAAATCGCGTCACTAATATGATGACGAGTCATTTGGCTACCTTCAAAGAGTCTTTTGAAGTCCTGCCGTTAAACATTTACAAGATTGTACACATCTGACTTGTGTTAAATGTTATAAATGGACAGTAGGAATCTCATGTATTATTGCATATATGTCACTAAACTGATGACGAGTCATTTGGCTACCTTTAAAGAGACTTATCAAGTCCCGCCGTTGAACATATGGAAGATTGTACACATCTGACTTGTGTTAAATGTTATAAATGGACAGTAGGAATCTCATGTATTATTGCATATACGTCACTAAACTGATGACGAGTCATTTGGCTACCTTTAAAGAGACTTATCAAGTCCCGCCGTCGAACATATGGAAGATTGTACACATCTGACTTGTGTTAAATGTTATAAATGGACAGTAGGAATCTCATGTATTATTGCATATACGTCACTAAACTGATGACGAGTCATTTGGCTACCTTTAAAGAGACTTATCAAGTCCCGCCGTTGAACATATGGAAGATTGTACACATCTGACTTGTGTTAAATGTTATAAATGGACAGTAGGAATCTCATGTATTATTGCATATACGTCACTAAACTGATGACGAGTCATTTGGCTACCTTTAAAGAGACTTATCAAGTCCCGCCGTTGAACATATGGAAGATTGTACACATCTGACTTGTGTTAAATGTTATAAATGGACAGTAGGAATCTCATGTATTATTGCATATACGTCACTAAACTGATGACGAGTCATTTGGCTACCTTTAAAGAGACTTATCAAGTCCCGCCGTCGAACATATGGAAGATTGTACACATCTGACTTGTGTTAAATGTTATAAATGGACAGTAGGAATCTCATGTATTATTGCATATACGTCACTAAACTGATGACGAGTCATTTGGCTACCTTTAAAGAGACTTATCAAGTCCCGCCGTTGAACATATGGAAGATTGTACACATCTGACTTGTGTTAAATGTTATAAATGGACAGTAGGAATCTCATGTATTATTGCATATACGTCACTAAACTGATGACGAGTCATTTGGCTACCTTTAAAGAGACTTATCAAGTCCCGCCATGGAACATATGGAAGATTGTACACATCTGACTTGTGTTAAATGTTATAAATGGACAGTAGGAATCTCATCTATTATTGCATATACGTCACTAAAGTGATGACGAGTCATTTGGCTACCATGTTAATAGGATATAATGATTAAGACTATTGAATCATATATATAACTTTCATTTATATATTATATATAAATAAAAATATATGAAACATACTTAAAGCATATCACTCTTTCAATTTCCATGTAAACCCCACCACTTGGAGTTTTTCATTTATATTTAATTATAAAATGCTTATGTTTTATAATAAATAGCTTTTATTATGTATGTCGAATCATCAAGCAAAGGATAAGCTTCAGTGGATCGCAGTATGGCAGCTGCTCAACCACTTACAACACCTTGCCTGTTACAAAAGTCGTTTACAATTGATTCTAGGCTTTGTCATTGTATTAAATAATGTTTTTATATGTAACTAGCGCGGCATCAGGTGATCGAAGATCCTCCCAATTTACTATGTTACAAATAACATTGGCATCACATCCATTGTCGTTTATAAAGTAAATTATAAGCTTTAAATGGTTTAGAAGCCATACAATGCAAATTGCCCCTTATTTATCATTGCAGTCCAGCACGGATACGACCTTAGAGGCGTTCAGGCATAATCCAACGGACGTAGCGTCATACCACTGTTCGCTCGAACAAGTATTGTGCCATTGGTCCGTACCTGCGGTTCCTCTCGTACTACGCAGGAATGCTGTCGCAACAACGTTTTGTCATTAGTAGGGTAAAACTAACCTGTCTCACGACGGTCTAAACCCAGCTCACGTTCCCTTGCATGGGTGAACAATCCAACGCTTGGTGAATTTTGCTTCACAATGATAGGAAGAGCCGACATCGAAGGATCAAAAAGCGACGTCGCTATGAACGCTTGGCCGCCACAAGCCAGTTATCCCTATGGTAACTTTTCTGACACCTCTTGTTAAAAACTCTTTAAACCAAAAGGATCGATAGGCCGAGCTTTTGCTGTCCCTGTGTGTACTGAACACCGAGATCAAGTCAGCATTTGCCCTTTTGCTCTATGTGTGGTTTCTGTCCGCACTGAGCTGGCCTTGGGACACCTCCGTTATTATTTGAGAGATGTACCGCCCCAGTCAAACTCCCTACCTGGCAATGTCCTTGAATTGGATCATACCTGAGTAATTGGAGTTATACCAAATTAATAAATCAAAATTACATAAATGCACTCTCTCATTAATGAATTTGTTTGCGATTATATAACAAACTCGTGATACTTTGATCAAGAAGCTTGCATCAAAACCCAATACCATAAGATATAATAAATATATCCGTATAATGGCTAGGAAATGATACACGTTCCATTTAATCAAGTAAGTAAGGAAACAATAAGAGTAGTGGTATTTCATTGTCGATATCAAACCGAAGTCTAATATCTCCCACTTATTCTACACCTCTTATGTCTCCTTACACTGCCAGATTAGAGTCAAGCTCAAAAGGGTCTTCTTTCCCCGCTAATTATTCCAAGCCCGTTCCCTTGGCTGTGGTTTCGCTAGATAGTAGATAGGGACATGAAAGTCATTGTGTTTTACGTGAGCACCTGCCGCAATGGCTTAATCTCACGGTCTCCATGGACATGGGATTAATTTATGCGTCAATCACCGCCCCATTGGAATTATATTCCGCAGGTACCGAATAAAAGCCAATCTGTTTGGTCATGACTTACTCCTCGGTTAAGGAGGGAGGCCTATCTAACACCTCTTCCGATCTGTGGGTCACGGCTCCCGGTTGTATTACGCAACTCCACGTCGAGCCTGAGCTCTGCCCGCATTTGGGCGTTAACCACAGCCACCACGATACTCCCACAGGGGCCGCAACCATAGCCAGGACGGAAACAAGTTCCGCGGGCTCTGGCTCCCGTGGTACCAGAAAAAAGCCTCTGGTCAGGCTTCGTGCCACAAGGGACACTACCAATTTAGACTCCAAACAATCACGGGTTGGTGGCCCACAAAAAAGTCATAGCTGCTCGGAATAGAATGCGAATTGGCCAAGACCAACTCACAGATGGTACAGTCTATACACCATGCTTCATGGACATGGCTTTCTCACTGTTCGGAGGGAGGACTATTCCTTCCTCTTCCGCAAAACGCGGCATTCTATGTTGATCAATGATCAAACCGCTTGAAAACGGCCAGCTATGTTCCCAACGACCCTAAAGGACTTTGCGAAGAGGCAAACGGTTTGCACCATCTTCGTTTTATCCTCAGCGCCGTGGTACAGGAACCACTTGAAAACTCAGGTCAGGTTCCCAACCCAAGCACTTCCAGTTTCAGCCCCATGAAGCCCGGGGACTGGTGACCCCAACGACCAAAGATTACACTCACTCAAAAACACATACCTATTCACAACAGCATTCACAACTCATTCAAAAGCCGCCAGTCGTCGCCTCGCAAAAGCAGTCCTCGCAAACTCATTCAACATTCTCACCCTATCTAAAGTGGAGAGTACTTGACTTACGTCAAAGCCCCCCCTGACCACACTCACACCCAGCAAACTCAAATCACGCAAATCATCATACAGCGGGCACTCACAAAGAACATGCTTCCCAGTCTCTTCGCCAAAGCCACACCGGCAATCTGCACTGTCACTTAGACATCTCTGATGCAAAAATGCATTTAGAGAACCGTGACCAGTCAACAGAAATCCAGAGCTGAGGTTGAAACCAAAGTCTGGCCGTTCAATAACAAACGAGACGTTAGGAATGAACTCATAAGTAACCCGCCCATTCACACCTTGTGTCCCACCGAACTTGCCAGTCCGACAAAACACGCTCATACAACAAAGTCTTGCATTCACTCAAACCTAAACTCTCCACATTCCTATCAGCCAACCATTCATTCTGCGGCAATGGCACCCCCTCCTGATCCTGTAGAGCACAGCTCTACGCCGTATCTCTAAGTCCAGGGGAACTGCTCCCAACAACACTTGCATAGCCTCCGTAGAGACCGTGCGACACACGGGCAAACAACCATGCAAAATCAGTCTCTGGCATCCAAGTACTTTCTTTCTGCCTGTAACATTCAAAACTGCATTGCACCACACTGACGACCCATATGCTGCACAGGCAACAAACAGACCACCGTAAATGATGCGAACAGCTCTCCTGCTAAGGCCCCAGTCATTCCGCAAAATTCTCCGCACTTGTCCAACCACTCCCAACAATCGGTCCTTGAGGCCGGCGATGTGTGGTGTGAAACACAACCTTTCGCCTACAGTTATGCCGAGATATTTCACCCGTGTCGCATATCTAATGCTGGCGTCGTCAAGTCTGACAACAGGAGGTCGACTAGCAGACAATCTGCCTTTAAGCAGCATTGACACCGTCTTGTCCATTGCCAAACTGACGCCTACAGAGTCACCCCAATCACGGGCAATCCGCAGACACGCCTGTGCATGAGCCTCAATTTCGGAACGCGACTGTCCTTCAACCATGATGAGCAGGTCATCCGCATACGCACAACATTTGCAAACTTGTTCGAGCCGCCACAACAGAGGATCCATCATGAGGTTCCAAATAAATGGACCACAGATGGAGCCCTGTGGACAGCCACGAACCACATCTATACCCACACGATCATTTTCACCAACAACCCATGCACTTCTACCAGAGAAATAACTCTTCCACAGAGCTAAGTCTCGGGAGCCACACTCATCTAGTCTACGAATAACACTAGCCCAGCTCAAGTAATCAAACGCTCCTTTGAAGTCCACAAACACACCCAGAACATACCTGAGTTGCTGGTCTCAACAGAGTCCTTAACAAAACTCCAAGCATCCTCAACACATTTACCCTGTCTAAAACCAAATTGTCTCTCACACATTTGGTCATTGACTATCTCCTGAAGCCGTTCCACCATGACCCTTTCCAGAACTTTTCCAAGAACCGGAATAAGGCTGATGCCCCGAAAAGATCGCGGATTGCTCCTAATCCGATCAGGTGACTTCAGGAGCACAAACACTCTTGCACACTTCCACTCACTAGGGAACACACCTTCACTAACACACTTTGCATACAACTCATACATATAGTCCGGAATGGACCTCCAGACACTCTTACATACATTTCCAGTAAATCCATCCATACCAGGGGACTTCCTCGGGGGCAGCCTCGAGAAAGCCCACTCTAACTCACTAGCCAAGAGAGGATCAGCAGCACTCACTGCATTAGGCAGTGAATCCCGCCGACCCTCCCGCCGACCCTCCCTCGGAAAAAATTCACTCATCAAAACTTCCACACAACTTCTCCAGGACGTCAGCAAATCGCCTCCGAACCTGCAAAGCACACACACCCATATCCCTACTGTCTCGCACTATTTTATAAACACGACCCCAGGGGTCATGCTTATTGCGTTCAAGAAAAGAACGCCATTCCGTTTCTTTCACACTTTCAAGCCTACGCTTGAACTCATGCATCCGTCTCACAAGTACACTCCTGAGCTGGGCCACGTTGTCAGCATTGACCCTTCTAGCTCTTTGGAATCTCTTCCTAAGAGATCGAAGAGACCGTCGCTCAACGCTTAGTGCATGCGTCCACCACTTCACACGCATGTGAGTCACCTTTCGGTACCTCTCAAACATGGAATCATTCGCTCTAGTCACCCATTCATTTACACACGCAACCTGATCACTAACATTCATGGCCTTGAAAGTGCTGAGCGGAACTTGCGTTGCCGCGTCGCGCACATACTCACCATGAAGGGGCCAAGACACATTGCCAATGCGCCAACGATTGCCCCCTACACTCACACTGGGAGTCACGGCATGGGTCACCACAACCTCAATCGGGTTGTGATCACTAACCCCATGTCCACCCAAAACAGACCACTCAAACCCAAACACTCTCATTGCCGCTGCATTCACAAAAGTGACATCAATGTCACTCCTTCCCATTGGGCCATCGAATGTGTACCACTCACTGGGTTCATTCACCACCTGAACATTCCGGGCTACAGCCCATTCGGCGAGCACCTCACCCCGAGTGTGGCTCAAATATCTAGTATGCCTAGACATTTTACTGAACCACATCGGAGATGATGCATTAGCATCAAGGCCAAGAATGACAGGATAGCTACTCGCCAGTAGTAGCACCGCATCCATGTACGCAATGTACGGCTCAAGAGGCTCAGCAAACTTGCCAATACACACTCACAACAAACACTTTACCAAACCTACCACTCAAATTCACACACACTCCCCAATCAGTAGAGTTCACCAATGTGCACTCAACTGTGGGGTCATTCTTACAACTACTGTGGCATGACATCTGCTGTCAGAGAATGACCTCATAAAAGCTGGCAAGCCGCGTACACGCCCATTAGTCGCATACGGCTCCTGCAGCAGAGCCACAACACAGTCTCTCTCACAAACTAATTGCCCCACATCACACATGACTGCATATGACGACTGACAGTTAATCTGTAGGAACTTAAACATAAGTAAATCAATGTTTGGCCTCCCTACGTGCCACCATGGTTGCGTATTCAGGGCACGCCAAAGACATCATCAGATGCTCCGACGGTCTACCCCTGAACGCACAGTTCCGGCAGTTCAGCGCATTATAACACTCACGGGAACGGTGCCCCGACTGACCACATCGACGGCAGACAGCACTTGGAGCCTTACATTGACCCAGCTTATGGTCAAAGCCAAGACATCTGAAACATGCCACGACAGGGTCAAAACTCCTGACTTTCAGGTAGAACCACTTTATGTAGCATGTTTCACGCTGCAAAAGATAATCTATGGCAGCAGCCGTTCCTTCCAGGACTACATTCACAACCCCATCATCAGCCTCCCAAGGCTTAGTGACAACACGAAGATCGGATTTAAACTCCTCTTGCGTCATCTTGTCCTTCAGGTTATGCGCATACAGCTCGGCTATAAAATCGTCGCAACTAATATGCTTATGCAAACCCTGAACGACAGCCCGAGGCTTGGGCCCCCATTTCACTGCCACACTCAGTCCAACTTCGGCAAACTTGTCGTTGGTCGTCAACTTCTCCCGCTCGGCAAGAGATGGGGTGCGAATAATTACACCACCATCCCGCAACGGCTTAACTTCGTGCACCCGCACACCAAGGGACGGCCCAACCTCCTTCATGACCTTCTCTGCCACATCTTTGGCACTCGTACCAGCATTTTTGCCACGAACAACCACCGACCAGGTGTTAACCGGCTTGGACAACAGAGGAGCTGACAAAACAGCCACAGAGCCCCTTTGCTTTGAGATTGGCGCAACGGCCCTCTGCTTCCCTTCCAGCACCTGGGCACTGCCAACAATCGCAGAATGGCTCACCTCCAAACGGCCCTTCAGGCGCTCATTTTCTGCAATGAGCGAGAAAATTAGCTCTTCATAGCCATTTACATAGCCCATAAGGCTATACAAAGTTTCCACATTCATCCCATCAGACTGGGCAAGAGCCAGCACACCCGTGCTTATGCCCTTCATTTTGGCAACCATACTTTCCACCTTTCCCTGCGTCATTGGCGCCACCTGAGGCTCAGTTGTAGCCTCCACATTGGGAACAGAAACACCCTCTTTCTCAGCACACACTTTTCCCTCAAAAACAACCTCTTTACCTACACTTACATTTCCCTCAAAAACACCCTCTTTCTCAGCACTCACTTTACCATCACCAACTTCCATACCGACAGAGGGAACCACTTCCACATCTCCGAGGCTATTCTCAACCTCATTGAGATCCGCCCTCTTCGCGCTCACCTGAGTGGAATCAGAAGAAGCTCCGTCATCCACCTTCGGCTTCACCACGGCATGCTTCCGCTTCTTCCGCTTCTTATCCAACTTCAACGCTGGTGAGCTCATGGTGCTCATCAGCGCCAGCTATGGAAAGATCGCCGAAACTATTAGATGCCAGAAGCGACACCTGTTTCCAGAAGCGACACCTGTTCCCAGAAGCGACACCTGTTGCCAGAAGCGACACCTGTTGCCAGAAGCGACACCTGTTGCCAGAAGCGACACCTGTTGCCAGAACACACAAACCTCAACGGAACTGGTTATGCCGATGTGGCAATGCCCAAGCCCAAGCTGTGCCAACAAAACTTTTCAGCAATGTGGCACAAAATAATAAAAACAGAAAAAATAAAATAATAAATTTATTAAATATTAAAATAATAAGAAATAAAATAATAATTTAATAAAATAATAAAATAATAAAAATCCAAACGTATTAACGCACATACAAAACGCGCCAACAAAGCTATCTCAGCGATGTGGCAACACTATGCATATGCGAACACGTGTTGTCTAAACGTTTAAACGTTTCACAGCAAAAACAAAAATGCCAAATATGCCGCAGAAACACACGCGAACAACGAAATACACTGAAATTATAGCACTGTGGTCACAACCAATTGTCTGTGCACGATTTATATAGTTTTCAGCAATTTTGCTACCGAATAAAAACGATTCAAAACGATTAACTCGAGAGCACCAAAAAACACGTCCGCACGTCACAAACGACAGAGATAGACTAGTAGATAGGGACAGTAGGAATCTCGTTAATCCATTCATGCGCGTCACTAATTAGATGACGAGGCATTTGGCTACCTTAAGAGAGTCATAGTTACTCCCGCCGTTGACCCGCGCTTACTTGAATTTCTTCACTTTGACATTCAGAGCACTGGGCAGAAATCACATTGTGTCAACACCCGCTAGGGCCATCACAATGCTTTGTTTTAATTAGACAGTCGGATTCCCCAAGTCCGTGCCAGTTCTGAATTGATTGTTAATTGATAATCGTTATAATTTAAAAGAACTAACTGGTTGCCCAACTAGTATTCTTAAAAATTTTAGCAAGAAAGTTCCACAATTGGCTACGTAACTAAACTATCCGGGGAACAAGAAACTACCATAAATGATAGAAACTCTGTTTACCCAGAACGAGCACATAAACCATGTTATTGTTTCCCAATCAAGCCCGACTATCTCAATCTTCAGAGCCAATCCTTATCCCGAAGTTACGGATCTAATTTGCCGACTTCCCTTACCTACATTATTCTATCGACTAGAGACTCTTCACCTTGGAGACCAGCTGCGGATATTGGTACGGCCTGTTGAGAAGTTTGCGTGTCCCCACCATAAATTTTCAAGGTCCGAGGAGAAAATATCGACACAACAGTATATGTCATGCTCTTCTAGCCCATCTACCATATCTCTCTGCGAAAGACTTCCATGGTAGTACGACTATAAAACAGAAAAGAAAACTCTTCCGATATCTCTCGACGGCTTCTTTATGGTCGTTCCTGTTGCCAGGATGAGCACGAGGCCCATATTTAATAACAAACGGATACTCAACAGGTTACGGAATTGGAACCGTATTCCCTTTCGTTCAAAATTATCAAGTGTATAAAAAAATCAATTTGATATTTTTTACTTGAAAATTTTCGGCTTTCGCCTTGAACTTAGGACCGACTAACTCGTGATCAACCACTGTTCACACGAAACCCTTCTCCACTTCAGTCCTCCAAGGTCTCATTCGATTATTTGCTACTACCACCAAGATCTGTACCAATGGCGGCTCCATGCAGGCTTACGCCAAACACTTCTATGCACACCATTGTACCTTCCTACTCACTAAAGTTTCAAAATTTATATTACAAGTAACATAAATCATCTACTTTAGCGGTAATGTATAGGTATACAACTTAAGCGCCATCCATTTTAAGGGCTAGTTGCTTCGGCAGGTGAGTTGTTACACACTCCTTAGCGGATTTCGACTTCCATGATCACCGTCCTGCTGTTTTAAGCAACCAACGCCTTTCATGGTTTCTGTATGAGTTGTTAATTTGGGCACCGTAACATTACGTTTGGTTCATCCCACAGCGCCAGTTCTGCTTACCAAAAGTGGCCCACTGGGCACATTATATCATAACCTTAAACTTCATATCAAGAAAGTTAAGGTTCTTACCCATTTAAAGTTTGAGAATAGGTTAAGATCGTTTCGACCCTAAGGCCTCTAATCATTCGCTTTACCAGATAAGATTATTTTATATCACAGTTAAATGCACCAGCTATCCTGAGGGAAACTTCGGAAGGAACCAGCTACTAGATGGTTCGATTGGTCTTTCGCCCCTATACTCAATTCTGACAATCGATTTGCACGTCAGAACTGTTTCGGTCTTCCATCAGGGTTTCCCCTGACTTCAACCTGATCAAGTATAGTTCACCATCTTTCGGGTCACAGCATAAATGCTCAAGGTACGTTCCAGTTAGAGGCATAAATAATATAAATACTATTATACATAACTATAAAGAACGCCCTGGGATTGTGTTAATTAACTATAAATAGTTAAAAAACTAATCCCATTATTAGTCAAGTTAATTACGCTATTAGGTTTATATCCCAATAACTTGCACATATGTTAGACTCCTTGGTCCGTGTTTCAAGACGGGTCCCGAAGGTATCCTGAATCTTTCGCATTGTTAATCGTACAAGTGCATATAATAAACACAAAAATCAATGATAATCATGCCATTATATAATTCCGAAGAATTAACGCACTGTAGTCATATAAGTCTATCAGTACTTTATCAAATTTATGACATTTATTTTGTGTTAAAACGCAAGCATTTTAATTTAAATAAACTATAAGCCATAATTTTTTGATAAATATGGGGTTATACTAATAGATTACAATGTCCTTATATGGAAAAAATGCACACTATCCTTATAATATTGTTTAAATATTACAATTCTAATGATGAATTTTCCATAACGGATATTCAGGTTCATCGGGCTTAACCTCTAAGCAGTTTCACGTACTATTTAACTCTCTATTCAGAGTTCTTTTCAACTTTCCCTCACGGTACTTGTTTACTATCGGTCTCATGGTTATATTTAGTTTTAGATGGAGTTTACCACCCACTTAGTGCTGCACTATCAAGCAACACGACTCTTTGGAAACACCATCTAGTAATCATCAACGTTATACGGGCCTAGCACCCTCTATGGGTAAATGGCCTCATTTAAGAAGGACTTAAATCGTTAATTTCTCATACTAGAATATTGATGTTCCATACACTGCATCTCACATTTGCCATATAGACAAAGTGACTTAGTGCTGAACTGATTTCTTTTCGCTCGCCGCTACTAAGAAAATCCTTGTTAGTTTCTTTTCCTCCCCTAATTAATATGCTTAAATTCAGGGGGTAGTCCCATATGAGTTGAGGTTGTATAAAACAATGTTATATTGAAATATTAAATATTTCAACAATATGATAAATACGAATGAAGGTCCATAATATTCACAAAAGTTTTCTTTATCGCATCAGTAATAAGAGGCAATTCTAGATGAAAAATAATCAAATTTTTTATGCTAGACATTCCTCAGTATTAATTGAATTGAAAAAAGAATTTATAATTCTTCATTTTTCTCATACAATTTTTATATTGAGATGTATTTTCATATAAATTTCATATTATGAATATATTGTATACATGTATACATATTATCCAATAATATACCATATGCTTAAAATTTATATAAATTTTAAACAACTTATTTAGCATAGTCTTACAACCCTCAACCATATGTAGTCCAAGCAGCACTCTAACGTTAATTAAAGTACATAACAGCATGGACTGCGATATGCGTTCAAAATGTCGATGTTCATGTGTCCTGCAGTTCACACGATGACGCACAGTTTGCTGCGTTCTTCATCGACCCATGAGCCGAGTGATCCACCGCTTAGAGTGATTAATATATGTTTGTTTATTTCATTACGTCACAAATGGTTTTATTGAAAGAAATTAAAAATACACCATTTTACTGGCATATATCAATTCCTTCAATAAATAATTTTTTATACCTAAAAAATGTTGCGAAATGTCTTAGTTTTACATAAACGATAATATCATGGTATTTATACAATTATTTTATAAGATAGCCACAAATATTATATGTATTATCAATATATGTAAAGCGTTAACCTGGAAGCAGGTACAACATTATAATTTTAGGTTGTTGCGATTATCTGAGTGTATGCACATATGAAATTTAAATTAAATTTAAATTAAATGAACAATACATCGTGCAACGCATGTATATTATGGTCCATATACACGCAAAATGTTTGAAAATAACAAAAGTAAATACAACAAATATATACAAATGCGCTTGATATATTACACACTTTTCGAATCAAATTGCACAAGTATATTTTTATTATTTGCGTAATAAACTCTTTTATTTTCAGGGTATTTAGCCAAATTTTAAATTTTATTTATATTCAATTTTTAAATTGAATATTTTTTATATTAACGGATAGAAAACATTATACAATAATGATCCTTCCGCAGGTTCACCTACGGAAACCTTGTTACGACTTTTACTTCCTCTAAATAATCAAGTTCGGTCAACTTTTGCGAAACAACCGCAACACGCAAGGCGTCACAGTGATCACGTCCGGAGACCTCACTAAATAATTCAATCGGTAGTAGCGACGGGCGGTGTGTACAAAGGGCAGGGACGTAATCAATGCGAGTTAATGACTCACACTTACTGGGAATTCCAAGTTCATGTGAACAGTTTCAGTTCACAATCCCAAGCATGAAAGTGGTTCAGCGGTTTACCCGGACCTCTCGGTCTAGGAAATACACGTTGATACTTTCATTGTAGCGCGTGCAGCCCAGGACATCTAAGGGCATCACAGACCTGTTATTGCTCAATCTCATTATTGCTAGACGCAATTTGTCCATTTAAGAAGCTAGTGTCCTTATAATGGGACAAACCAACAGGTACGGCTCCACTTACATAAACACATTCAAACACAATAGACATTTTACTGCCATCATGAATAAAGGCTATATAAGCTTCAACACCATAATCCTGAAGATATCTATTTAATATATTTGAGTCTCGTTCGTTATCGGAATTAACCAGACAAATCACTCCACGAACTAAGAACGGCCATGCACCACCACCCATAGATTCGAGAAAGAGCTATCAATCTGTCTTACACACTTATGTTCGGACCTGGTAAGTTTTCCCGTGTTGAGTCAAATTAAGCCGCAGGCTCCACTCCTGGTGGTGCCCTTCCGTCAATTCCTTTAAGTTTCAGCTTTGCAACCATACTTCCCCCGGAGCCCAAAAGCTTTGGTTTCCCGGGAAGCGACTGAGAGAGCCATAAAAGTAGCTACACCCAATTGCTAGCTGGCATCGTTTATGGTTAGAACTAGGGCGGTATCTGATCGCCTTCGAACCTCTAACTTTCGTTCTTGATTAATGAAAACATCTTTGGCAAATGCTTTCGCTTAAGTTAGTCTTACGACGGTCCAAGAATTTCACCTCTCGCGTCGTAATACTAATGCCCCCAAACTGCTTCTATTAATCATTACCTCTTGATCTGAAAACCAATGAAAGCAGAACAGAGGTCTTATTTCATTATCCCATGCACAGAATATTTAGGCATTTGAAGCCTGCTTTAAGCACTCTAATTTGTTCAAAGTAATTGTACCGGCCCACAATAACACTCGATGAAGAGCACTAATGCAGGTTTTTAAATAGGAGGAACATATAAAAAAATACAAGTATTTAATTACACATAAGAACTCCACCGGTAATACGCTTACATACATAAAGGTATAGTACTAACTACAATTGTAAGTTGTACTACCCGTATGAAGCACAAGTTCAACTACGAACGTTTTAACCGCAACAACTTTAATATACGCTATTGGAGCTGGAATTACCGCGGCTGCTGGCACCAGACTTGCCCTCCAATTGGTCCTTGTTAAAGGATTTAAAGTGTACTCATTCCAATTACAGGGCCTCGGATATGAGTCCTGTATTGTTATTTTTCGTCACTACCTCCCCGAGCTGGGAGTGGGTAATTTACGCGCCTGCTGCCTTCCTTAGATGTGGTAGCCGTTTCTCAGGCTCCCTCTCCGGAATCGAACCCTGATTCCCCGTTACCCGTTGCAACCATGGTAGTCCTAGATACTACCATCAAAAGTTGATAGGGCAGACATTTGAAAGATCTGTCGTCGGTACAAGACCATACGATCTGCATGTTATCTAGAGTTCAACCAGTGTAACGATCTTGCGATCGCTTGGTTTTAGCCTAATAAAAGCACACGTTCCAAAAGGTCCGTGTTTTAGTTGCATGTATTAGCTCTAGAATTACCACAGTTATCCAAGTAACTGTTAACGATCTAAGGAACCATAACTGATATAATGAGCCTTTTGCGGTTTCACTTTTAATTCGTGTGTACTTAGACATGCATGGCTTAATCTTTGAGACAAGCATATAACTACTGGCAGGATCAACCAGAATAATGTATGTTTTATGTGTATATATTTATAATATAACACATATATTTTATAAATTTCTTATATATGTAAATACTTGACAACTCAATATATTTTTGAATAAATACAAATAGATATGAAAGTATTTTGACATATACATAACGAAAACGGCCATAATTATATAGCACACATTTTCGATATAAATTATAATTGACATCTGTTCAGAAATATCTATAAATTCGTTCAAAAATATCTTTTTATTTACACTTACTGAATATAATTCAATCACACGTGTAAATTTTTATTTTAATTTCGTGAAATTAAAACATTTAGTTTGATGGACAAATTGATATTTAGCCACTGTGTATAATTTGCGCATCCATAGGATAAATTTTTAAAGACGACACTTCACAAAACGCCACTTTTGTGAATTGATTGTACGTCTATATATTTATATATTTTTATATATAAATTTTGTTTTCGCCTTTTTGTTCTTTCGTTCTTTCGTTCTTTCGTTCTTTCGTTCTTTTGCTTTGCCTTTATATATTTGTTTCTTTGTATTGCCATTTATCACCCCCAACGCTAGGTGTGTGATTTTTCCTCACTCATTATTATGCCCCCCCCTGGCATATATAACTAAAGCAAAATTGCCACAAATAGCTTAGTTATATAAGGGGGCATTATATTTAGTTTAACGTCCTATTCGTTTCACTTTATGTTAATAATAAAATGAAAAAAATGAAGACCTGCTGTTAATTTGTGCTCCATGCATACATTCATATGCTCTGCAACACAAACTATATTTGCTTGTTTTAGTTCATTAACAGTATTATAGTAAACCCAGCAAAAATCTACTATATTATGTATACTGTTAAGGAAATCTAAGGATGATTTAGGAACCATTAGTGAATATATTTTTTGTTAAAATATACCTTGGCCAATTCCATATAACCATCTTTCCATATATTTTCCGCAGCCAAGCGTATTAAATAAATAATACGACGGTAAAGCGTAACTATTACTTATTGATATGTGAATGGTATACATCCGCATACAAAGGTAAGCACACACTGCTCACCATGTAAAGGTTTTTTGTCACGCGATCCGCAAAGTGTTTCATAATTACTTAATTTCCCACTTATTTGCTTATTTTCGTATATTTTTATAAAATATACTTTAATCAACTTCATTATTTATGCCTTCATATATTTAAATAACATTGCCGGCAAGACAACACTCCACAGTCAATGAAATTTCACTTTTCGAAATTTTTCATATGACTTGCCTTGCGCGACATCACTCCACCCATAAAGGTTTTTTGTCACGCCATCCGCAAACTGGTCAAGTTTTCCATTGAATCCCACTAATTTATCAATTTTCATGTATTTCATGCAAAATACACTTTATATAACTTCATTATTTTTGCCTTCATATATTTAAATAACATTGCCGGCAAGACAACACTCCACAGTCAATGAAATTTCACTTTTCGAAATTTTTCATATGACTTGCCTTGCGCGACATCACTCCACCTATATAGGTTTTTTGTCACGCCATCCGCAAACTGGTCAAGTTTTCCATTGAATCCCACTAATTTATCAATTTTCATGTATTTCATGCAAAATACACTTTAAATAACTTCATTATTTTTGCCTTCATATATTTAAATAACATTGCCGGCAAGACAACACTCCACAGTCAATGAAATTTCACTTTTCGAAATTTTTTCATATGACTTGCCTTGCGCGACATCACTCCACCTATATAGGTTTTTTGTCACGCCATCCGCAAACTG
>JAEIHA010000826.1:0-181114 GCA_018904595.1 Zaprionus indianus | reverse complement strand
CGGCTGACACCGGCCAGACACCGGCTAGACACCGGCTAGACACCGGCTAGACACAGGCTGCCAGTCACAGGCAAGGCACAGGCTAGACACAGGCTAGCACAGGCAAGGCACAGGCTAGACACAGGCTAGACACAGGCTAGGCACAGGCAAGGCACAGGCTAGGCACAGGCTAGGCACAGGCTAGGCACACGCTAGGCACACGCTATGCACATGCTAGGCACAGGCCTGTCTCAGGCAAGGCACAGGCTAGACACAGGCTAGACACTGGCTAGGCACAGGCTATGCACATGCCAGTCACAGGCAAGGCACAGGCTAGACACAGGCCTGACACAGGCTAGGCACAGGCTAGACACAGGCTAGGCACAGGCTAGGCACAGGCTAGACACAGGCTAGACACAGGCTAGGCACTGGCTAGCCACTGGCTGGACACTGGCTGGACTCTGGCTAGGCACACGCCATGCACATGCCAGTATCAGGCAAGGCACAGGCAAGACACAGGCTAGACATTGGCTAGGCACAGGCTATGCACATGCCAGTCACAGGCAAGGCACAGGCTAGACACAGGCTAGACACAGGCTACACACAGGCTAGGCACAGGCTAGGCACAGGCTAGACGATGGTTAGGCGCACGCTATGCACATGCCAGTCTCAGGCAAGGCACAGGCTTGACACTGGCTAGGCAACCGCTATGCACATGCCAGTCTTAGGCAAGGCACAGGCTAGACACAGGCTAGACACTGGCTAGGCACAGGCTATGTACATGCCAGTCTCAGGCAAGGCACAGGCTAGACACAGGCTAGACACTGGCTAGGCACAGGCTATGCACATGCCAGTCACAGGCAAGGCACAGGCTAGACACTGGCTAGGCACAGGCTAGACACAGGCTACACAGGCTAGACACAGGCTAGACACAGGCTAGACACAGGCTAGACACAGGCTAGACACAGGCTAGACACAGGCTAGACACAGGCTAGACACAGGCTAGACACAGGCTAGACACAGGCTAGACACAGGCTAGACACAGGCTAGACACAGGCTAGACACAGGCTAGACACAGGCTAGACACAGAAAACTGGCTAGGCACAGGCTAGACACTGGCTTGGCACAGGCTAGACATTGGCTTGGCACAGACAAGACACTAGCTAAGCACAGGCTAGACACAAGCTAGACACTGACTTGGCACAGACTAGACACTGGCTAAGCACAGGCTAGACACAGGCTAGAAACTGGCTAGGCACAGGCTAGACACAGGCTAGACACTGGCTGGGCACAGGCTAGACACTGACTAGGCACAGGCTAGACACTGGCTAGGCACAGGCTAGACACCGGCTAGACACAGGCTAGACACCGGCTAGACACCGGCTAGACACCGGCTAGACACCGGCTAGACACCGGCTAGACACCGGCTAGACACCGGCTAGACACAGACTAGACACAGGCTAGACAGAGGCTATACACTGACTAGGCACAGGCTAGACACAGGCTATGCACAGGCTAGACAAAGGCTAGACACTGGCTAGGCACAGGCTAGGCGCATGCTAGGCACTGACTAGACACTGGCTAGGCACACGCTATGCACATGCCAGTCTCAGGCAAGGCACAGGCTAGACACAGGCTAGACACTGGCTAGGCACAGGCTATGCACATGCCAGTCACAGGCAAGGCACAGGCTAGACACAGGCTAGACACAGGCTAGGCACAGGCTAGGCACAGGCTAGGCACTGGCTAGCCACTGGCTGGACACTGGCTAGGCACACGCCATGCACATGCCAGTATCAGGCAAGGCACAGGCAAGACACAGGCTAGACATTGGCTAGGCACAGGCTATGCACATGCCAGTCACAGGCAAGGCACAGGCTAGACACAGGCTAGACACAGGCTACACACAGGCTAGGCACAGGCTAGGCACAGGCTAGACGATGGTTAGGCACACGCTATGCACATGCCAGTCTCAGGCAAGGCACAGGTTTGACACAGGCTAGACACTGGCTAGGCAACCGCTATGCACATGCCAGTCTTAGGCAAGGCACAGGCTAGACACAGGCTAGACACTGGCTAGGCACAGGCTATGTACATGCCAGTCTCAGGCAAGGCACAGGCTAGACACAGGCTAGACACTGGCTAGGCACAGGCTATGCACATGCCAGTCACAGGCAAGGCACAGGCTAGACACTGGCTAGGCACAGGCTAGACACAGGCTACACAGGCTAGACACAGGCTAGACACAGGCTAGACACAGGCTAGACACAGTCTAGACTTAGGCTAGACACAGGCTAGACACAGGCTAGACACAGGCTAGACACAGGCTAGACACAGGCTAGACACAGGCTAGACACAGGCTAGACACAGGCTAGAAACTGGCTAGGCACAGGCTAGACACTGGCTTGGCACAGGCTAGACATTGGCTTGGCACAGGCTAGACATTGGCTTGGCACAGACAAGACACTAGCTAAGCACAGGCTTGACACAAGCTAGACACTGACTTGGCACAGACTAGACACTGGCTAAGCACAGGCTAGACACAGGCTAGAAACTGGCTAGGCACAGGCTAGACACAGGCTAGACACTGGCTGGGCACAGGCTAGACACTGACTAGCACAGGCTAAGGCACAGGCTAGACACTGGCTAGGCACAGGCTAGACAATGGCTATGTACAGGCTAGACACAGGCTAGACACTGGATAAGCACAGGCTAGACACAGGCTAGGCACAGGCTAGGCACAGGCTTGACACAGGCTAGACACTGGCTGGGCACAGGCCAGACACTGGCTAGGCACAGGCTAGACACTGGCTAGGCACAGGCTTAACAATGGCTATGTACAGGCTAGACAATGGCTATGTTCAGGCTAGGCACTGGCTAGGTACAGGCTAGGCACTGGCTAGGTACAGGCTAGGAAGAGGCTAGGCACATGCTAGACACAGGGTAGACACAGGCTAGACAAAGGCTAGACACAGGCTAGACAAAGGCTAGACACAGGCTAGACACAGGCTAGACACAGGCTAGACACAAGCTAGACACTGGCTTGGCACAGACTAGACAATGGCTAAGCACAGGCTAGACACAGGCTAGAAACTGGCTAGGCACTGGCTAGACACAGGCTAGACACTGGCTGGGCACAGGCTAGACACTGACTAGGCACAGGCTAGACACTGGCTTGGCAAAGGCTAGACAATGGCTATGTACAGGCTAGACACAGGCTAGACACTGACTGGGCACAGGCTAGATACTGGCTAGACACAAGCTAGACACAGGCTAGACACAGGCTAGACACAGGCCAGACACAGGCTAGAAACAGGCTAGACACAGGATAGACACTGGCTTGGCACAGGCTAGACATTGGCTTGGCACAGACAAGACACTAGCTAAGCACTAGCTAGACACAGGCTAGAAACTGGCTAGGCACAGGCTAGACACTGGCTAGACACTGGCTAGGCACACGCTATGCACACGCTATGCACATGCCTGTCTCAGGCAAGGCACAGGCTAGACACAGGCTAGACACTGGCTAGGCACAGGCTATGCACATGCCAGTCACAGCCAAGGCACAGGCAAGACACAGGCTAGACAGAGGCTAGGCACAGGCTAGGCGCATGCTAGGCACTGACTAGACACTGGCTAGGCACACGCTATGCACATGCCAGTCTCAGGCAAGGCACAGGCTAGACACAGGCTAGACACTGGCTAGGCACAGGCTATGCACATGCCAGTCACAGGCAAGGCACAGGCTAGACACAGGCTAGACACAGGCTAGACACAGGCTAGGCACAGGCTAGACACAGGCTAGGCACAGGCTAGGCACAGGCTAGACACAGGCTAGACACAGGCTAGGCACTGGCTAGCCACTGGCTGGACACTGGCTGGACACTGGCTAGGCACACGCCATGCACATGCCAGTATCAGGCAAGGCACAGGCAAGACACAGGCTAGACATTGGCTAGGCACAGGCTATGCACATGCCAGTCACAGGCAAGGCACAGGCTAGACACAGGCTAGACACAGGCTACACACAGGCTAGGCACAGGCTAGGCACAGGCTAGACGATGGCTAGGCACACGCTATGCACATGCCAGTCTCAGGCAAGGCACAGGCTTGACACAGGCTAGACACTGGCTAGGCAACCGCTATGCACATGCCAGTCTTAGGCAAGGCACAGGCTAGACACAGGCTAGACACTGGCTAGGCACAGGCTATGTACATGCCAGTCTCAGGCTAGGCACAGGCTAGACACAGGCTAGATACTGGCTAGGCACAGGCTAGACACAGGCTACACAAGCTAGACACAGGCTAGACACAGGCTAGACACAGGCTAGACACAGGCTAGACACAGGCTAGACACAGGCTAGACACAGGCTAGACACAGGCTAGACACAGGCTAGACACAGGCTAGACACAGGCTAGACACAGGCTAGACACAGGCTAGACACAGGCTAGACACAGGCTAGACACAGGCTAGACACAGGCTAGAAACTGGCTAGGCACAGGCTAGACACTGGCTTGGCACAGGTTAGACACTGGCTTGGCACAGGCTAGACATTGGCTTGGCACAGACAAGACACTAGCTAAGCACAGGCTAGACACAAGCTAGACACTGACTTGGCACAGACTAGACACTGGCTAAGCACAGGCTAGACACAGGCTAGAAACTGGCTAGGCACAGGCTAGACACAGGCTAGACACTGGCTGGGCACAGGCTAGACACTGACTAGGCACAGGCTAGACACTGGCTAGGCACAGGCTAGACAATGGCTATGTACAGGCTAGACACAGGCTAGACACTGGATAAGCACAGGCTAGACACAGGCTAGGCACAGGCTAGGCACAGGCTTGACACAGGCTAGACACTGGCTGGGCACAGGCCAGACACTGGCTAGGCACAGGCTAGACACTGGCTAGGCACAGGCTTGACAATGGCTATGTACAGGCTAGACAATGGCTATGTTCAGGCTAGGCACTGGCTAGGTACAGGCTAGGCACTGGCTAGGTACAGGCTAGGAAGAGGCTAGGCACATGCTAGACACAGGGTAGACACAGGCTAGACACAGGCTAGACAAAGGCTAGACACAGGCTAGACAAAGGCTAGACACAGGCTAGACACAGGCTAGACACAGGCTAGACACAAGCTAGACACTGGCTTGGCACAGACTAGACACTGGCTAAGCACAGGCTAGACACAGGCTAGAAACTGGCTAGGCACAGGCTAGACACAGGCTAGACACTGGCTGGGCACAGGCTAGACACTGACTAGGCACAGGCTAGACACTGGCTAGGCAAAGGCTAGACAATGGCTATGTACAGGCTAGACACAGGCTAGACACAGGCTAGACACTGACTGGGCACAGGCTAGATACTGGCTAGACACAAGCTAGACACAGGCTAGACACAGGCCAGACACAGGCTAGAAACAGGCTAGACACAGGCTAGACACTGGCTTGTCACAGGCTAGACATTGGCTTGGCACAGACAAGACACTAGCTAAGCACTAGCTAGACACAGGCTAGAAACTGGCTAGGCACAGGCTAGACACTGGCTAGACAATGACTGGGCACAGGCTAGAAACTGGCTAGGCACAGGCTAGACACAGGCTTGACACTGGCTGGGCACAGGCTAGACACTGACTAGGCACAGGCTAGACACTGGCTAGGTACAGGCTAGACACAGGCTAGACACAGGCTAAACACAGGCTAGACACAGGCTAGACACAGGCTAGACACAGGCTAGGCACAGGCTAGGCACAGGCTAGACACCGGCTAGACACCGGCTAGACACCGGCTAGACACCGGCTAGACACCGGCTAGACACAGGCTAGACACCGGCTAGACACCGGCTAGACACCGGCTAGACACCGGCTAGACACAGACTAGACACAGGCTAGACAGAGGCTATACACTGACTAGGCACAGGCTAGACACAGGCTATGCACAGGCTAGACACAGGCTAGGCACTGGCTAGGTACAGGCTAGGTACTGGCTAGGTATAGGCTAGGCACTGGCTAGGTACAGGCTAGGAAGAGGCTAGGCACATGCTAGACACAGGGTAGACACAGGCTAGACAAAGGCTAGACACAGGCTAGACACAAGCTAAACACAGGCTAGACACAGGCTAGACACAGGCTAGACACAGGCTAAACACAGGCTAGACACAGGCTAGACACAGGCTAGACACAGGCTAGGCACAGGCTAGGCACAGGCTAGACACCGGCTAGACACCGGCTAGACACCGGCTAGACACCGGCTAGACACATGCTAGACAGAGGCTATACACTAGCTAGGCACAGGCTAGACACAGGCTATGCACAGGCTAGACAAAGGCTAGACACTGGCTAGGCACAGGCTTGGCACTGGCTAGACACTGGCTAGGCACACGCTATGCACATGCCTGTCTCAGGCAAGGTACAGGCTAGAAACAGGCTAGACAATGGCTAGGCACAGGCTATGCACATGCCAGTCACAGGCAAGGCACAGGCTAGGCACTGGCTAGACACTGGCTAGGCACACGCTATGCACATGCCACTCTCAGGCAAGGCACAGGCTAGACACAGGCTAGACACTGGCTAGGCACAGGCTAGACACAGGCAAAGCACAGGCAAAGCACAGGCTAGACACAGGCTAGACACAGGCTAGACACAGGCTAGGCACAGGCTAGGCACAGGCTAGGGACTGGCTAGATACTGGCTAGGCACAGGCTATGCACATGCCATTCACAGGCAAGGCACAGGCTAGACACAGGCTAGACACTGGCAAGGCACAGGCTAGACACTGGCTTGGGACAGACTAGACACTGGCTAAGCACAGGCTAGACACAGGCAAGAAACTGGCTTGGCACAGGCTAGACACAGGCTAGACAGAGGCTAGAGACTAGCTGGGCACAGGCTAGACACTGGCTAGGCACAGGCTATACACTGGCTAGGCACAGGCTAGACACTGGCTAGGCACAGGCTAGACACTGGCTAAGCACAGGCTAGACACAGGCTAGAAACTGGCTAGGCACAGGCTAGACAAAGGCTAGACACTGGCTGGGCACAGGCTAGACACTGACTAGGCACAGGCTAGACACTGGCTAGGCACAGGCTAGACAATGGCTATGTACAGGCTAGGCACTGGCTATGTACAGGCTAGGCACTGGCTAGGTACAGGCTAGGCACTGGTAGGCTAGTACTGGCTAGGTACAGGCTAGGCACTGGCTGGGTACAGGCTAGGCAGAGGCTAGGCACATGCTAGACACAGGCTAGACACAGGCTAGACAAAGGCTAGATACAGGCTAGACACAGGCTAGACACAGGCTAGACACAGGCTAGACACAGGCTAGACACAGGCTAGACACAGGCTAGAAACAGGCTAGACACAGGCTAGTCACAGGCTAGACACTGGCTATGCATACAGGCTAGACACAGGCTAGACACTGGCTAGGCACAGGCTATGCTACAGGCTAGCCACTGGCTGAGGCAAGGCTAGACACTGACTAGGCACAGGCTAAACACTGGCTAGGCACAGGCTATGCACAATGGCAGTCTACAGGCTAAGGCACTGGCTAGACACTGGCTAGGCACACGCTATGCACATGCCAGTCTCAGGCAAGGCACAGGCTAGACACAGGCTAGACACTGGCTAGGCACAGGCTATGCACATGCCAGTCTCAGGCAAGGCACAGGCTAGACAAAGGCTAGACACTGGCTAGGCACAGGCTAGGCACAGGCTAGGCACTGGCTAGACACTGGCTAGGCACACGCTATGCACATGCCAGTCTCAGGCAAGGCACAGGCTAGACAAAGGCTAGACACTGGCTAGGCACAGGCTAGGCACTGGCTAGACACAGGCTAGACACAGGCTAGACACAGGCTAGACACAGGCTAGACACAGGCTAGACACTGGCTAGGCACAGGCTAGACACAGGCTAGACACAGGCTAGACACAGGCTAGACACAGGCTAGACACAGGCTAGACACTGGCTTGGCACAGACTAGACACTGGCTGAGCACAGGCTAGACACAGGCTAGAAACTGGCTAGGCACTGGCTAGACACAGGCTAGACACTGGCTGGGCACAGGCTAGAAACTGGCTAGGCACAGGCTAGACACAGGCTAGACACTGGCTGGGCACAGGCTAGACACTGACTAGGCACAGGCTAGACACTGGCTAGGCACAGGATAGACAATGGCTATGTACAGGATAGGCACTGGCTATGTACAGGCTAGGCACTGGCTAGGTACAGGCTAGGTACTGGCTAGGTACAGGCTAGGCACTGGCTAGGTACAGGCTAGGCAGAGGCTAGGCACATGCTAGACACAGGCTAGACACAGGCTAGACAAAGGCTAGACACAGGCTAGACACAGGCTAGACACAGGCTAGACACAGGCTAGACACAGGCTAGACACAGGCTAGCAACTGGCTAGGCACAGGCTAGACACAGGCTAGGCACAGGCTAGACACAGGCTAGACACAGGTTAGACACAGGGTAGACACTGACTGGGCACAGGCTAGACACTGGCTAGATACAAGCTAGACACAGGCTAGACACAGGCTAGACACAGGCCAGACACAGGCTAGAAACAGGCTAGACACAGGCTAGACTCAGGCTAGACACAGGCTAGACACTGGCTTGGCACAGACTAGACACTGGCTAAGCACAGGCTAGACACAGGCTAGGCACAGGCTAGACACAGGCTAGGCACAGGCTAGGCACAGGCTAGGCACAGGCTTAGCACAGGCTAGACACTGGCTAGGCACAGGCTAGACACTGGCTAGGCACAGGCTAGACACTGGCTAGGCACAGGCTTGACAATGGCTATGTACAGGCTAGGCACTGGCTAGGTACAGACTAGGTACTGGCTAGGTACAGGCTAGGCACTGGCTAGGTACAGGCTAGGAAGAGGCTAGGCACATGCTAGATACAGGGTAGACACAGGCTAGACAAAGGCTAGGCAAAGGCTAGACACAGGCTAGACACAGGCTAGACACAATCTAGACACAGGCTAGACACAGGCTAGACACAGGCTAGCTAGACACAGGCTAGACACAGGCTAGACACAGGCTAGACACAGGCTAGACACAGGCTAGACACATTCTAAACACAGGCTAGACACAGGCTAGACACAGGCTCGACACAGGCTAGACACAGGCTAGACACAGGCTAGACACAAGCTAGACACAGGCTAGACACAGGCTAGACACAGGCTAGACACAGGCTAGACACAGAATAGAAACAGGATAGATACAGGCTAGACACAGGCTAGACACAGGCTAGACACAGGCTAGACACAGGCTAGACACAGGCTAGAAACAGGCTAGACACAAGCTAGTCACTGGCTAGACACTGGCTAAGCACAGGCTAGACACAGGCTAGAAACTGGCTAGGCACAGGCTAGACACAGGCTAGACACTGGCTGGGCACAGGCTAGACACTGACTAGGCACAGGCTAGACACTGGCTAGGCACAGGCTAGACAATGGCTATGTACAGGATAGGCACTGGCTATGTACAGGCTAGGCACTGGCTAGGTACAGGCTAGGTACTGGCTAGACACAGGCTAGACAAAGGCTAGATACAGGCTAGACACAGGCTAGACACAGGCTAGACACAGGCTAGACACAGGCTAGAAACAGGCTAGACACAAGCTAGTCACAGGCTAGACACTGGCTAAGCACAGGCTAGACACAGGCTAGAAACTGGCTCTGCACAGGCTAGACACAGGCTAGACACTGGCTGGGCACAGGCTAGACACTGACTAGGCTCAGGCTAGAAACTGGCTAGGCACAGGCTAGAAACTGGCTAGGCACAGGCTAGACAATGGCTATGTACAGGCTAGGCACTGGCTAGACACTGGCTAGGCACACGCTATGCACATGCCACTCTCAGGCAAGGCACAGGCAAGACACAGGCTAGACACAGGCTAGACACAGGCTAGACACAGGCTAGACACAGGCTAGACACAGGCTAGAAACAGGCTAGACACAGGCTAGAAACAGGCTAGACACAAGCTAGACACAAGCTAGTCACAGGCAAGACACTGGCTAGGCACAGGCTAGACAATGGCTATGTACAGGATAGGAAATGGCTATGTACAGGCTAGGCACTGGCTAGGTACAGGCTAGGTACTGGCTAGGAACAGGCTAGGCACTGGCTAGGTACAGGCTAGGCAGAGGCTAGGCACAGGCTAGGTACTGGCTAGGTTCAGGCTAGGCACTGGCTAGGTACAGGCTAGGCAGAGGCTAGGCACATGCTAGACACAGACTAGACACAGGCTAGACAAAGGCTAGACACAGGCTAGACACAGGCTAGACACAATCTAGACACAGGCTAAACACAGGCTAGACACAGGCTAGACACAGGCTGGACACAGGCTAGACACATTCTAAACACAGGCTAGACACAGGCTAGACACAGGCTCGACACAGGCTAGACACAGGCTAGACACAGGCTAGACACAGGCTAGACACAGGCTAGACACAGGCTAGACACTGGCTAGACACAGGCTAGACACAAGCTAGACACAGGCTACACACAGGCTAGACACAGGCTAGACACAGGCTAGACACTGGCTAGGCACAGGCTAGACACAGGCTAGGCACAGGCTAGACACAGGCTAGACACAGGCTAGACACAGGCTAGACACAGGCTAGACACAGGCTAGACACAGGCTAGACACTGACTGGGCACAGGCTAGACACTGGCTAGATATAAGCTAGACACAGGCTAGACACAGGCTAGACACAGGCCAGACACAGGCTAGAAACACGCTAGACACAGGCTAGACTCAGGAAAGACACAGGCTAGACACTGGCTTGGCACAGACTAGACACTGGCTAAGCACAGGCTAGACACAGGCTAGGCACAGGCTAGGCACATGCTAGGCACAGGATTAGCACAGGCTAGACACTGGCTGGGCACAGGCTAGACACTGGCTAGGCACAGGCTAGACACTGGCTAGGCACAGGCTAGACACTGGCTTGGCACAGGCTTGACAATGGCTATGTACAGGCTAGGCACTGGCTAGGTACAGGCTAGGTACTGGCTATGTACAGGCTAGATACAGGGTAGACACAGGCTAGACAAAGGCTAGACAAAGGCTAGACATAGGCTAGACACAGGCTAGACACAATCTAGACACAGGCTAGACACAGGCTAGACACAGGCTAGACACAGGCTAGACACAGGCTAGACACAGGCTAGACACAGGCTAGATACAGGCTAGACACAGGCTAGACACAGGCTAGACACATTCTAAACACAGGCTAGACACAGGCTAGACACAGGCTCGACACAGGCTAGACACAGGCTAGACACAGGCTAGACACAGGCTAGACACAAGCTAGACACAAGCTAGTCACAGGCTAGACACTGGCTAAGCACAGGCTAGATACAGGCTAGAAACTGGCTAGGCACAGGCTAGACACAGGCTAGACACTGGCTGGGCACAGGCTAGACACTGACTAGGCACAGGCCAGACACTGGCAAGGCACAGGCTAGACAATGGCTATGTACAGGCTAGGCACTGGTTAGACACTGGATAGGCACACGCTATGCACATGCCACTCTCAGGCAAGGCACAGGCAAGACACAGGCTAGACACTGGCTAGGCACAGGCTATGCAAATGCCAGTCACAGGCAAGGCACAGGCTAGACACAGGCTACACACAGGCTTGGCACAGGCTAGGCACAGGCTAGGCACTGGCTAGACACTGGCTAGGCACAGGCTAGACACTGGCTAGGCACAGGCTTGACAATGGCTATGTACAGGCTAGGCACTGGCTAGGTACAGGCTAGGTACTGGCTAAGTACAGGCTAGATACAGGGTAGCCACAGGCTATACAAAGGCTAGACAAAGGCTAGACACAGGCTAGACACAGGCTAGACACAATCTAGACACAGGCTAGACACAGGCTAGACACAGGCTAGACACAGGCTAGACACAGGCTAGACACAGACTAGACACAGGCTAGACACAGGCTAGACACAGGCTAGACACAGGCTAGACACAGGCTAGACACAGGCTAGACACAGGCTAGACACAGGCTAGACACATTCTAAACACAGGCTAGACACAGGCTAGACACAGGCTCGACACAGGCTAGACACAGGCTAGACACAGGCTAGACACAGGCTAGACACAAGCTACACACAAGCTAGACACAGGCTAGACACAGGCTAGAAACAGGCTAGATACAGGCTAGACACAGGCTAGACACAGGCTAGACACAGGCTAGACACAGGCTAGACACAGGCTAGACACAGGCTAGAAACAGGCTAGACACAAGCTAGTCACAGGCTAGACACTGGCTAAGCACAGGCTAGATACAGGCTAGAAACTGGCTAGGCACAAGCTAGACACAGGCTAGACACTGGCTGGGCACAGGCTAGACACTGGCTAGGCACAGGCTAGACAATGGCTATGTACAGGATAGGCACTGGCGATATACAGGCTAGGCACTGGCTAGGTACAGGCTAGGTAGTGGCTAGACACAGGCTAGACAAAGGCTAGATACAGGCTAGACACAGGCTAGACACAGGCTAGACACAGGCTAGACACAGGCTAGAAACAGGCTAGACACAAGCTAGTCACAGGCTAGATACTGGCTAAGCACAGGCTAGATACAGGCTAGAAACTGGCTAGGCACAAGCTAGACACAGGCTAGACACTGGCTGGGCACAGGCTAGACACTGACTAGGCACAGGCTAGACACTGGCAAGGCACAGGCTAGACAATGGCTATGTACAGGCTAGGCACTGGTTAGACACTGGATAGGCACACGCTATGCACATGCCACTCTCAGGCAAGGCACAGGCAAGACACAGGCTAGACACTGGCTAGGCAACCGCTATGCAAATGCCAGTCACAGGCAAGGCACAGGCTAGACACAGGCTACACACAGGCTTGGCACAGGCTAGGCACAGGCTAGGCACTGGCTAGACACTGGCTAGGCACACGCTATGCACATGCCAGTCTCAGGCAAGGCACAGGCTAGACAAAGGCTAGACACTGGCTAGGCACAGGCTATGCACATGCCAGTCATAGCCAAGGCACAGGCTAGACACAGGCTAGACACAGGCTAGGCACAGGCTAGGCACAGGCTTGGCACAGGCTAGGCACTGGCTAGACACTGGCTAGGCACACGCTATGCACATGCCAGTCTCAGGCAAGGCACAGGCTAGACACAGGCTAGATACTGGCTAGGCACACGCTATGCACATGCCAGTCTCAGGCAAGGCACAGGCTAGACACAGGCTAGACACTGGCTAGGCAACCGCTATGCACATGCCAGTCTTAGGCAAGGCACAGGCTAGACACAGGCTAGACACTGGCTAGGCACAGGCTATGTACATGCCAGTCTCAGGCAAGGCACAGGCTAGACACAGGATAGACACTGGCTAGGCACAGGCTATGCACATGCCAGTCACAGGCAAGGCACAGGCTAGACACTGGCTAGGCACAGGCTAGACACAGGCTACACAGGCTAGACACAGGCTAGACACAGGCTAGACACAGGCTAGACACAGGCTAGACACAGGCTAGACACAGGCTAGACACAGGCTAGACACAGGCTAGACACAGGCTAGACACAGGCTAGACACAGGCTAGACACAGGCTAGACACAGGCTAGACACAGGCTAGACACAGGCTAGACACAGGCTAGACACAGGCTAGACACAGGCTAGACACAGGCTAGACACAGGCTAGACACAGGCTAGACACAGGCTAGACACAGGCTAGACACAGGCTAGACACAGGCTAGACACAGGCTAGACACAGGCTAGACACAGGCTAGACACAGGCTAGACACAGGCTAGACACAGGCTAGACACAGGCTAGACACTAGGCACAGGCTAGACACAGGCTAGGCACAGGCTAGACACAGGCTAGACACTGGCTAACCACAGGCTAGACACAGGCTAGAAACTGGCTAGGCACAGGCTAGACACAGGCTAGACACAGGCTAGAAACAGGCTAGACACAGGCTAGACACAGGCTAGACACAGGCTAGACACTGGCTTGGCACATACTAGACACTGGCTAAGCACAGGCTAGACACAGGCTAGAAACTGGCAAGGCACAGGCTAGACACAGGCTAGACACTGGCTGGGCACAGGCTAGACACTGACTAGGCACAGGCTAGACACTGGCTAGGCACAGGCTAGACAATGGCTATGTACAGGCTAGACACAGGCTAGACACAGGCTAGACACTGACTGGGCACTGGCTAGACACTGGCTAGAAACAAGCTAGACACAGGCTAGACATTGGCTAGACACAGGCCAGACACAGGCTAGAAACAGGCTAGACACAGGCTAGACACTGGCTTGGCACAGGCTAGACATTGGCTTGGCACAGACAAGACACTAGCTAAGCACAGGCTAGAAACTGGCTAGGCACAGGCTAGACACAGGCTAGACACAGGCTAGACACAGGCTAGACACAGGTTAGACACAGGCTAGACACAGGCTAGACACAGGCTAGACACAGGCTAGAAACTGGCTAGGCACAGGCAAGACACAGGCTAGACACTGGCTAGGCACACGCTATGCACATGCCAGTCTCAGGCAAGGCACAGGCTAGACACAGGCTAGACACTGGCTAGGCACACGCTATGCACATGCCAGTCTCAGGCAAGGCAAAGGCTAGACACAGGCTAGACACTGGCTAGGCAACCGCTATGCACATGCCAGTCTTAGGCAAGGCACAGGCTAGACACAGGCTAGACACTGGCTAGGCACAGACTATGTACATGCCAGTCTCAGGCAAGGCACAGGCTAGACACAGGCTAGACACTGGCTAGGCACAGGCTATGCACATGCCAGTCACAGGCAAGGCACAGGCTAGACACTGGCTAGGCACAGGCTAGACACAGGCTAGACACAGGCTAGACACAGGCTAGACACAGGCTAGACACAGGCTAGACACAGGCTAGACACAGGCTAGACACAGGCTAGACACAGGCTAGACACAGGCTAGACACAGTCTAGGCACTGGCTAGACACAGGCTAGACACAGGCTAGACACAGGCTGGGCACAGGCTAGACACTGACTAGGCACAGGCTAGACACTGGCTAGGCACAGCCTAGGCACAGGCTAGACACAGGCTAGACACTGGCTAAGCACAGGCTAGACACAGGCTAGAAACTGGCTAGGCACAGGCTAGACACAGGCTAGACACAGGCTAGAAACAGGCTAGACACAGGCTAGACACAGGCTAGACACTGGCTTGGCACATACTAGACACTGGCTAGGCACAGGCTAGACACAGGCTAGAAACCGGCTAGGCACAGGCTAGACACAGGCTAGACACTGGCTGGGCACAGGCTAGACACTGACTAGGCACAGGCTAGACACTGGCTAGGCACAGGCTAGACAATGGCTATGTACAGGCTAGACACAGGCTAGACACTGACTGGGCACTGGCTAGACACTGGCTAGAAACAAGCTAGACACAGGCTAGACATTGGCTAGACACAGGCCAGACACAGGCTAGAAACAGGCTAGACACAGACTAGACACTGGCTTGGCACAGGCTAGACATTGGCTTGGCACAGACAAGACACTAGTTAAGCACAGGCTAGACACAGGCTAGAAACTGGCTAGGCACAGGCTAGACACAGGCTAGACACAGGCTAGACACAGGCTAGACACAGGTTAGACACAGGCTAGACACAGGCTAGACACAGGCTAGAAATTGGCTAGGCACAGGCTAGACACAGGCTAGGCACAGGCTAGACACAGGCTAGACACTGATTGGGCACAGACTAGACACTGGCCAGACACAAGCTCGACACAGGCTAGACACAGGCTAGACACAGGCTAGACACAGGCCAGACACAGGCTAGACTCAGGCTAAACACAGGCTAGACACTGGCTTGGCACAGACTAGACACTGGCTAAGCACAGGCTAGACACAGGCTAGGCACAGGCTAGACACAAGCTAGACACAAGCTAGTCACAGGCTAGACACTGGCTAAGCACAGGCTAGATACAGGCTAGAAACTGGCTAGGCACAGGCTAGACACAGGCTAGACACTGGCTGGGCACAGGCTAGACACTGGCTGGGCACAGGCTAGACACTGGCTAGGCATAGGCTAGACACTGGCTAGGCACAGGCTTGACACTGGCTAGGCACAGGCTTGACAATGGCTATGAACAGGCTAGGTACTGGCTAGGTACAGGCTACGCACTGGCTAGGTACAGGCTAGGAAGAGGCTAGGCACATGCTAGACACAGGATAGACACAGGCTAGACACAGGCTAGACAAAGGCTAGACACAGGCTAGACAAAGGCTAGACACAGGCTAGACACAGGCTAGACACAGGCTAGACACAGGCTAGACACTGACTGGGCACAGGCTAGACACAGGCTAGACACAGGCTAGACACAGGCTAGACACAGGCTAGAAACTGGCTAGACACTGGCTGGGCACAGGCTAGACACTGACTAGGCACAGGCTAGACACTGGCTTGGCACAGGCTAGACATTGGCTTGGCACAGACAAGACACTAGCTAAGCACAGGCTAGACACAGGCTAGACACTGGCTAAGCACAGGCTAGACACAGGCTAGAAACTGGCTAGGCACAGGCTAGAAACTGGCTAGGCACAGGCTAGACACAGGCTAGACACTGGCTGGGCACAGGCTAGACACTGACTAGGCACAGGCTAGACACTGGCTAGGCACAGGCTAGACAATGGCTATGTACAGGCTAGACACAGGCTAGACACTGGATAAGCACAGGCTAGACACAGGCTAGGCACAGGCTAGGCACAGGCTTGACACAGGCTAGACACTGGCTGGGCACAGGCTAGACACTGGCTAGGCACAGGCTAGACACTGGCTAGGCACAGGCTTGACAATGGCTATGTTCAGGCTAGGCACTGGCTAGGTACAGGCTAGGTACTGGCTAGGTACAGGCTAGGCACTGGCTAGTTACAGGCTAGGAAGAGGCTAGGCACATGCTAGACACAGGGTAGACACAGGCTAGACAAAGGCTAGACACAGGCTAGACAAAAGCTAGACACAGGCTAGACACAGGCTTGACACAGGCTAGACACAAGCTAGACACTGGCTTGGCACAGATTAGACACTGGCTAAGCACAGGCTAGACACAGGCTAGAAACTGGCTAGGCACAGGCTAGACACAGGCTAGACACTGGCTGGGCACAGGCTAGACACTGACTAGGCACAGGCTAGACACTGGCTATGCAAAGGCTAGACAATGGCTATGTACAGGCTAGACACAGGCTAGACACAGGCTAGACACAGGCTAGACACTGACTGGGCACAGGCTAGAGACTGGCTAGACACAAGCTAGACACAGGCTAGACACAGGCTAGACACAGGCCAGACACAGGCTAGAAACAGGCTAGACACAGGCTAGACACTGGCTTGGCACAGGCTAGACATTGGCTTGGCACAGACAAGACACTAGCTAAGCACAAGCTAGACACAGGCTAGAAACTGGCTAGGCACAGGCTAGACACTGGCTAGACACTGACTGGGCACGGGCTAGAAACTGGCTAGGCACAGGCTAGACACAGGCTTGACACTGGCTGGGCACAGGCTAGACACTGACTAGGCACAGGCTAGACACTGGCTAGGTACAGGCTAGACAATGGCTATGTACAGGCAAGACACAGGCTAGACACAGGCTAGACACAGGCTAGACACAGGCTAGACACTGACTGGGCACAGGCTAGACACAGGCTAGCCACAGGGTAGACACAGGCTAGACACAGGCTAGACAAAGGCTAGACACAGGCTAGACAAAGGCTAGACACAGGCTAGACACAGGCTAGACACAGGCTAGACACAGGCTAGACACAGGCTAGACACAGGCTAGACACAGGCTAGACACAGGCTAGACACAGGCTAGACACAGGCTAGACACAGGCTAGACACAGGCTAGACACAGGCTAGACACAGGCTAGACACAGGCTAGACACAGGCTAGACACAGGCTAGGCACAGGCTAGACACAGGCTAGACACTGGCTAACCACAGGCTAGACACAGGCTAGAAACTGGCTAGGCACAGGCTAGACACAGGCTAGACACAGGCTAGAAACAGGCTAGACACAGGCTAGACACAGGCTAGACACAGGCTAGACACTGGCTTGGCACATACTAGACACTGGCTAAGCACAGGCTAGACACAGGCTAGAAACTGGCTAGGCACAGGCTAGACACAGGCTAGACACTGGCTGGGCACAGGCTAGACACTGACTAGGCACAGGCTAGACACTGGCTAGGCACAGGCTAGACAATGGCTATGTACAGGCTAGACACAGGCTAGACACAGGCTAGACACTGACTGGGCACTGGCTAGACACTGGCTAGAAACAAGCTAGACACAGGCTAGACATTGGCTAGACACAGGCCAGACACAGGCTAGAAACAGGCTAGACACAGGCTAGACACTGGCTTGGCACAGGCTAGACATTGGCTTGGCACAGACAAGACACTAGCTAAGCACAGGCTAGAAACTGGCTAGGCACAGGCTAGACACAGGCTAGACACAGGCTAGACACAGGCTAGACACAGGTTAGACACAGGCTAGACACAGGCTAGACACAGGCTAGAAACTGGCTAGGCACAGGCAAGACACAGGCTAGACACTGGCTAGGCACACGCTATGCACATGCCAGTCTCAGGCAAGGCACAGGCTAGACACAGGCTAGACACTGGCTAGGCACACGCTATGCACATGCCAGTCTCAGGCAAGGCACAGGCTAGACACAGGCTAGACACTGGCTAGGCAACCGCTATGCACATGCCAGTCTTAGGCAAGGCACAGGCTAGACACAGGCTAGACACTGGCTAGGCACAGACTATGTACATGCCAGTCTCAGGCAAGGCACAGGCTAGACACAGGCTAGACACTGGCTAGGCACAGGCTATGCACATGCCAGTCACAGGCAAGGCACAGGCTAGACACTGGCTAGGCACAGGCTAGACACAGGCTAGACACAGGCTAGACACAGGCTAGACACAGGCTAGACACAGGCTAGACACAGGCTAGACACAGGCTAGACACAGGCTAGACACAGGCTAGACACAGGCTAGACACAGGCTAGGCACTGGCTAGACACAGGCTAGACACAGGCTAGACACAGGCTAGACACAGGCTAGACACAGGCTAGACACAGGCTAGACACAGGCTAGACACAGGCTAGACACAGCCTAGGCACAGGCTAGACACAGGCTAGACACTGGCTAAGCACAGGCTAGACACAGGCTAGAAACTGGCTAGGCACAGGCTAGACACAGGCTAGACACAGGCTAGAAACAGGCTAGACACAGGCTAGACACAGGCTAGACACTGGCTTGGCACATACTAGACACTGGCTAGGCACAGGCTAGACACAGGCTAGAAACCGGCTAGGCACAGGCTAGACACAGGCTAGACACTGGCTGGGCACAGGCTAGACACTGACTAGGCACAGGCTAGACACTGGCTAGGCACAGGCTAGACAATGGCTATGTACAGGCTAGACACAGGCTAGACACTGACTGGGCACTGGCTAGACACTGGCTAGAAACAAGCTAGACACAGGCTAGACATTGGCTAGACACAGGCCAGACACAGGCTAGAAACAGGCTAGACACAGACTAGACACTGGCTTGGCACAGGCTAGACATTGGCTTGGCACAGACAAGACACTAGTTAAGCACAGGCTAGACACAGGCTAGAAACTGGCTAGGCACAGGCTAGACACAGGCTAGACACAGGCTAGACACAGGCTAGACACAGGCTAGACACAGGCTAGACACAGGCTAGACACAGGCTAGACACAGGCTAGAAATTGGCTAGGCACAGGCTAGACACAGGCTAGGCACAGGCTAGACACAGGCTAGACACTGATTGGGCACAGACTAGACACTGGCCAGACACAAGCTCGACACAGGCTAGACACAGGCTAGACACAGGCTAGACACAGGCCACACACAGGCTAGACTCAGGCTAAACACAGGCTAGACACTGGCTTGGCACAGACTAGACACTGGCTAAGCACAGGCTAGACACAGGCTAGGCACAGGCTAGGCACAGGCTCAACACAGGCTAGACACTGGCTGGGCACAGGCTAGACACTGGCTAGGCATAGGCTAGACACTGGCTAGGCACAGGCTTGACACTGGCTAGGCACAGGCTTGACAATGGCTATGAACAGGCTAGGTACTGGCTAGGTACAGGCTACGCACTGGCTAGGTACAGGCTAGGAAGAGGCTAGGCACATGCTAGACACAGGATAGACACAGGCTAGACACAGGCTAGACAAAGGCTAGACACAGGCTAGACAAAGGCTAGACACAGGCTAGACACAGGCTAGACACAGGCTAGACACAGGCTAGACACTGACTGGGCACAGGCTAGACACAGGCTAGACACAGGCTAGACACAGGCTAGACACAGGCTAGACACAGGCTAGACACAGGCTAGAAACTGGCTAGACACTGGCTGGGCACAGGCTAGACACTGACTAGGCACAGGCTAGACACTGGCTTGGCACAGGCTAGACATTGGCTTGGCACAGACAAGACACTAGCTAAGCACAGGCTAGACACAGGCTAGACACTGGCTAAGCACAGGCTAGACACAGGCTAGAAACTGGCTAGGCACAGGCTAGAAACTGGCTAGGCACAGGCTAGACACAGGCTAGACACTGGCTGGGCACAGGCTAGACACTGACTAGGCACAGGCTAGACACTGGCTAGGCACAGGCTAGACAATGGCTATGTACAGGCTAGACACAGGCTAGACACTGGATAAGCACAGGCTAGACACAGGCTAGGCACAGGCTAGGCACAGGCTTGACACAGGCTAGACACTGGCTGGGCACAGGCTAGACACTGGCTAGGCACAGGCTAGACACTGGCTAGGCACAGGCTTGACAATGGCTATGTTCAGGCTAGGCACTGGCTAGGTACAGGCTAGGTACTGGCTAGGTACAGGCTAGGCACTGGCTAGTTACAGGCTAGGAAGAGGCTAGGCACATGCTAGACACAGGGTAGACACAGGCTAGACAAAGGCTAGACACAGGCTAGACAAAGGCTAGACACAGGCTAGACACAGGCTTGACACAGGCTAGACACAAGCTAGACACTGGCTTGGCACAGATTAGACACTGGCTAAGCACAGGCTAGACACAGGCTAGAAACTGGCTAGGCACAGGCTAGACACAGGCACAGGCTAGACACTGGCTGGGCACAGGCTAGACACTGACTAGGCACAGGCTAGACACTGGCTATGCAAAGGCTAGACAATGGCTATGTACAGGCTAGACACAGGCTAGACACAGGCTAGACACTGACTGGGCACAGGCTAGAGACTGGCTAGACACAAGCTAGACACAGGCTAGACACAGGCTAGACACAGGCCAGACACAGGCTAGAAACAGGCTAGACACAGGCTAGACACTGGCTTGGCACAGGCTAGACATTGGCTTGGCACAGACAAGACACTAGCTAAGCACAAGCTAGACACAGGCTAGAAACTGGCTAGGCACAGGCTAGACACTGGCTAGACACTGACTGGGCACGGGCTAGAAACTGGCTAGGCACAGGCTAGACACAGGCTTGACACTGGCTGGGCACAGGCTAGACACTGACTAGGCACAGGCTAGACACTGGCTAGGTACAGGCTAGACAATGGCTATGTACAGGCAAGACACAGGCTAGACACAGGCTAGACACAGGCTAGACACAGGCTAGACACTGACTGGGCACAGGCTAGACACAGGCTAGACACAAGCTAGACACAGGCTAGAAACTGGCTAGCCACAGGGTAGACACAGGCTGGACACAGGCTAGACACAGGCTAGACGCAGGCTAGACACAGGCTAGAAACTGGCTAGGCACAGGCTAGACACAGGCTATGCACAAGCTAGACACAGGCTAGACACTGACTGGGCACAGGCTAGACACTGGCTAGACACAAGCTAGACACAGGCTAGACACAGGCTAGACACAGGCCAGACACAGGCTAGAAACAGGCTAGACACAGGCTAGACACTGGCTTGGCACAGACTAGACACTGGCTAAGCACAGGCTAGACACAGGCTAGGCACAGGCTAAGCACAGGCTTAACACAGGCTAGACACTGGCTGGGCACAGGCTAGACACTGGCTAGGCACAAGCTAGACACTGGCTAGGCACAGGCTTGACAATGGCTATGTACAGGCTAGACAATGGCTATGTACAGGCTAGACAATGGCTATGTACAGGCTAGGCACTGGCTAGGTACAGGCTAGGTACTGGCTAGGTATAGGCTAGGCACTGGCTAGGTACAGGCTATGAAGAGGCTAGGCACATGCTAGACACAGGGCAGACACAGGCTAGACAAAGGCTAGACACAGGCTAGACACAAGCTAGACAGAGGCTAGACACAGGCTAGACACAGGCTAGACACAGGCTAAACACAGGCTAGACACAGGCTAGACACAGGCTAGACACAGGCTAGGCACAGGCTAGGCACAGGCTAGGCACAGGCTAGACACCGGCTAGACACCGGCTAGACACCGGCTAGACACATGCTAGACAGAGGTTATACACTAGCTAGGCACAGGCTAGACACAGGCTATGCACAGGCTAGACAAAGGCTAGACACTGGCTAGGCACAGGCTTGGCACTGGCTAGAGACTGGCTAGGCACACGATATGCACATGCCTGTCTCAGGCAAGGTACAGGCTAGAAACAGGCTAGACACTGGCTAGGCACAGGCTATGCACATGCCAGTCACAGGCAAGGCACAGGCTAGGCACTGGCTAGACACTGGCTAGGCACACGCTATGCACATGCCACTCTCAGGCAAGGCACAGGCTAGACACAGGCTAGACACTGGCTAGGCACAGGCTAGACACAGGCAAAGCACAGGCTAGACACAGGCTAAACACAGGCTAGACACAGGCTAGGCACAGGCTAGGCACAGGCTAGGGACTGGCTAGATACTGGCTAGGCACAGGCTATGCACATGCCATTCACAGGCAAGGCACAGGCTAGACACAGGCTAGACACTGGCAAGGCACAGGCTAGACACTGGCTTGGGACAGGCAAGAAACTGGCTAGGCACAGGCTAGACACAGGCTAGACACAGGCTAGACAGAGGCTAGACACTAGCTGGGCACAGGCTAGACACTGGCTAGGCACAGGCTATACACTGGCTAGGCACAGGCTAGACACTGGCTTGGCACAGACTAGACACTGGCTAAGCACAGGCTAGACACAGGCTAGAAACTGGCTAGGCACAGGCTAGACACAGGCTAGACACTGGCTGGGCACAGGCTAGACACTGACTAGGCACAGGCTAGACACTGGCTAGGCACAGGCTAGACAATGGCTATGTACAGGCTAGGCACTGGCTATGTACAGGCTAGGTATTGGCTATGTGCAGGCTAGGTACTGGCTAGGTACAGGCAAGGTACTGGCTAGGTACAGGCTAGGCACTGGCTGGGTACAGGCTAGGCAGAGGCTAGGCACATGCTAGACACAGGCTAGACACAGGCTAGACAAAGGCTAGATACAGGCTAGACACAGGCTAGACACAGGCTAGACACAGGCTAGACACAGGCTAGACACAGGCTAGAAACAGGCTAGACACAAGCTAGTCACAGGCTAGACACTGGCTAAGCACAGGCTAGACACAGGCTAGAAACTGGCTAGGCACAGGCTAGACACTGGCTAGACACTGGCTGGGCACAGGCTAGACACTGACTGGGCACAGGCTAGACACTGGCTAGGCACAGGCTAGACAATGGCTATATACAGGCTAGGCACTGGCTAGACACTGGCTAGGCACACGCTATGCACCTGCCACTCTCAGGCAAGGCACAGGCAAGACACAGGCTAGACACTGGCTAGGCACAGGCTATGCACATGCCAGTCACAGGCAAGGCACAGGCTAGACACAGGCTAGGCACACGCTAGGCACAGGCTAGGCACTGGCTAGACACTGGCTAGGCACACGCTATGCACATGCCAGTCTCAGGCAAGGCACACGCTATGCACATGCCAGTCTCAGGCAAGGCACAGGCTAGACAAAGGCTAGACACTGGCTAGGCACAGGCTAGGCACTGGCTAGACACTGGCTAGGCACACGCTAGGCACACGCTATGCACATGCCTGTCTCAGGCAAGGCACAGGCTAGACACAGGCTAGACACAGGCTAGACACAGGCTAAACACAGGCTAGAAACAGGCTAGACACAAGCTAGACACAGGCTAGACACAGGCTAGACACTGGCTTGGCACAGACTAGACACTGGCTGAGCACAGGCTAGACACAGGCTAGAAACTGGCTAGGCACAGGCTAGACACAGGCTAGACACTGGCTGGGCACAGGCTAGAAACTGGCTAGGCACAGGCTAGACACAGGCTAGACACTGGCTGGGCACAGGCTAGACACTGACTAGGCACAGGCTAGACACTGGCTAGGCACAGGATAGACAATGGCTATGTACAGGATAGGCACTGGCTATGTGCAGGCTAGGCACTGGCTAGGTACAGGCTAGGTACTGGCTAGGTACAGGCTAGGCACTGGCTAGGTACAGGCTAGGCAGAGGCTAGGCACATGCTAGACACAGGCTAGACACAGGCTAGACAAAGGCTAGACACAGGCTAGACACAGGCTAGACACAGGCTAGACACAGGCTGGGCACAGGCTAGACACTGACTAGGCACAGGCTAGACACTGGCTAGGCACAGGCTAGACAATGGCTATGTACAGGCTAGGCACTGGCTATGTACAGGCTAGGCACTGGCTATGTACAGGCTAGGTACTGGCTATTTACAGGCTAGGTACTGGCTAGGTACAGGCTAGGCACTGGCTGGGTACAGGCTAGGTAGAGGCTAGGCACATGCTAGACACAGGCTAGACACAGGCTAGACAAAGGCTAGATACAGGCTAGACACAGGCTAGACACAGGCTAGACACAGGCTAGACACAGGCTAGACACAGGCTAGACACAGGCTAGAAACAGGCTAGACACAAGCTAGTCACAGGCTAGACACTGGCTAAGCACAGGCTAGACACAGGCTAGAAACTGGCTAGGCACAGGCTAGACACAGGCTAGACACTGGCTGGGCACAGGCTAGACGCTGAATAGGCACAGGCTAGACACTGGCTAGGCACAGGCTAGACAATGGCTATATACAGGCTAGGCACTGGCTAGACACTGGCTAGGCACACGCTATGCACCTGCCACTCTCAGGCAATGCACAGGCAAGACACAGGCTAGACACTGGCTAGGCACAGGCTATGCACATGCCAGTCACAGGCAAGGCACAGGCTAGACACAGGCTAGGCACACGCTAGGCACAGGCTAGGCACTGGCTAGACACTGGCTAGGCACACGCTATGCACATGCCAGTCTCAGGCAAGGCACAGGCTAGACACTGGCTAGGCACAGGCTAGGCACTGGCTAGACACTGGCTAGGCACACGCTAGGCACACATATGCACATGCCTGTCTCAGGCAAGGCACAGGCTAGACACAGGCTGGACACAGGCTAGACACAGGCTAAACACAGGCTAGAAACAGGCTAGACACAAGCTAGACACAGGCTAGACACAGGCTAGACACTGGCTTGGCACAGACTAGACACTGGCTGAGCACAGGCTAGACACAGGCTAGACACAGGCTAGAAACTGGCTGGGCACAGGCTAGACACAGGCTAGACACTGGCTGGGCACAGGCTAGAAACTGGCTAGGCACAGGCTAGACACAGGCTAGACACTGGCTGGGCACAGGCTAGACACTGACTAGGCACAGGCTAGACACTGGCTAGGCACAGGATAGACAATGGCTAGACACTGGCTGGGCACAGGCTAGACATTGGCTTGGCACAGACAAGACTCTAGCTAAGCACAGGCTAGACACAAGCTAGACACTGGCTTGGCACAGACTAGACACTGGCTAAGCACAGGCTAGACACAGGCTAGAAACTGGCTAGGCACAGGCTAGACACTGGCTGGGCACAGGCTAGACACTGACTAGGCACAGGCTAGACACTGGCTAGGCACAGGCTAGACAATGGCTATGTACAGGCTAGACACAGGCTAGACACAGGCTAGACACTGACTGGGCACAGGCTAGACACAGGCTAGACACAGGCTAGACACAGGCTAGAAACTGGCTAGCCACAGGGTAGACACAGGCTAGACACAGGCTAGACACAGGCTAGACACAGGCTAGACACAGGCTAGAAACTGGCTAGGCACAGGCTAGACACAGGCTATGCACAAGCTAGACACAGGCTAGACACTGACTGGGCACAGGCTAGACACTGGCTAGACACAAGCTAGACACAGGCTAGACACAGGCTAGACACAGGCCAGACACAGGCTAGAAACAGGCTAGACACAAGCTAGACACTGGCTTGGCACAGACTAGACACTGGCTAAGCACAGGCTAGACACAGGCTAGGCACAGGCTAAGCACAGGCTTAACACAGGCTAGACACTGGCTGGGCACAGGCTAGACACTGGCTAGGCACAAGCTAGACACTGGCTAGGCACAGGCTTGACAATGGCTATGTACAGGCTAGACAATGGCTATGTACAGGCTAGACAATGGCTATGTACAGGCTAGGCACTGGCTAGGTACAGGCTAGGTACTGGCTAGGTATAGGCTAGGCACTGGCTAGGTACAGGCTATGAAGAGGCTAGGCACATGCTAGACACAGGGTAGACACAGGCTAGACAAAGGCTAGACACAGGCTAGACACAAGCTAGACAGAGGCTAGACACAGGCTAGACACAGGCTAGACACAGGCTAAACACAGGCTAGACACAGGCTAGACACAGGCTAGACACAGGCTAGGCACAGGCTAGGCACAGGCTAGGCACAGGCTAGACACCGGCTAGACACCGGCTAGACACCGGCTAGACACATGCTAGACAGAGGCTAGACAGAGGCTATACACTAGCTAGGCACAGGCTAGACACAGGCTATGCACAGGCTAGACAAAGGCTAGACACTGGCTAGGCACAGGCTTGGCACTGGCTAGAGACTGGCTAGGCACACGATATGCACATGCCTGTCTCAGGCAAGGTACAGGCTAGAAACAGGCTAGACACTGGCTAGGCACAGGCTATGCACATGCCAGTCACAGGCAAGGCACAGGCTAGGCACTGGCTAGACACTGGCTAGGCACACGCTATGCACATGCCACTCTCAGGCAAGGCACAGGCTAGGCACAGGCTAGACACTGGCTAGGCACAGGCTAGACACAGGCAAAGCACAGGCTAGACACAGGCTAAACACAGGCTAGACACAGGCTAGGCACAGGCTAGGCACAGGCTAGGGACTGGCTAGATACTGGCTAGGCACAGGCTATGCACATGCCATTCACAGCCAAGGCACAGGCTAGACACAGGCTAGACACTGGCAAGGCACAGGCTAGACACTGGCTTGGGACAGGCAAGAAACTGGCTAGGCACAGGCTAGACACAGGCTAGACACAGGCTAGACAGAGGCTAGACACTAGCTGGGCACAGGCTAGACACTGGCTAGGCACAGGCTATACACTGGCTAGGCACAGGCTAGACACTGGCTTGGCACAGACTAGACACTGGCTAAGCACAGGCTAGACACAGGCTAGAAACTGGCTAAGCACAGGCTAGACACAGGCTAGACACTGGCTGGGCACAGGCTAGACACTGACTAGGCACAGGCTAGACACTGGCTAGGCACAGGCTAGACACAGGCTAGACACTGGCTGGGCACAGGCTAGAAACTGGCTAGGCACAGGCTAGACACAGGCTAGACACTGGCTTGGCACAGACTAGACACTGGCTGAGCACAGGCTAGACACAGGCTAGACACAGGCTAGAAACTGGCTAGGCACAGGCTAGACACAGGCTAGACACTGGCTGGGCACAGGCTAGAAACTGGCTAGGCACAGGCTAGACACAGGCTAGACACTGGCTGGGCACAGGCTAGACACTGACTAGGCACAGGCTAGACACTGGCTAGGCACAGGATAGACAATGGCTAGACACTGGCTGGGCACAGGCTAGACATTGGCTTGGCACAGACAAGACTCTAGCTAAGCACAGGCTAGACACAAGCTAGACACTGGCTTGGCACAGACTAGACACTGGCTAAGCACAGGCTAGACACAGGCTAGAAACTGGCTAGGCACAGGCTAGACACTGGCTGGGCACAGGCTAGACACTGACTAGGCACAGGCTAGACACTGGCTAGGCACAGGCTAGACAATGGCTATGTACAGGCTAGACACAGGCTAGACACAGGCTAGACACTGACTGGGCACAGGCTAGACACAGGCTAGACACAGGCTAGACACAGGCTAGACACAGGCTAGAAACTGGCTAGCCACAGGGTAGACACAGGCTAGACACAGGCTAGACACAGGCTAGACACAGGCTAGACACAGGCTAGAAACTGGCTAGGCACAGGCTAGACACAGGCTATGCACAAGCTAGACACAGGCTAGACACTGACTGGGCACAGGCTAGACACTGGCTAGACACAAGCTAGACACAGGCTAGACACAGGCTAGACACAGGCCAGACACAGGCTAGAAACAGGCTAGACACAAGCTAGACACTGGCTTGGCACAGACTAGACACTGGCTAAGCACAGGCTAGACACAGGCTAGGCACAGGCTAAGCACAGGCTTAACACAGGCTAGACACTGGCTGGGCACAGGCTAGACACTGGCTAGGCACAAGCTAGACACTGGCTAGGCACAGGCTTGACAATGGCTATGTACAGGCTAGACAATGGCTATGTACAGGCTAGACAATGGCTATGTACAGGCTAGGCACTGGCTAGGTACAGGCTAGGTACTGGCTAGGTATAGGCTAGGCACTGGCTAGGTACAGGCTATGAAGAGGCTAGGCACATGCTAGACACAGGGTAGACACAGGCTAGACAAAGGCTAGACACAGGCTAGACACAAGCTAGACAGAGGCTAGACACAGGCTAGACACAGGCTAGACACAGGCTAAACACAGGCTAGACACAGGCTAGACACAGGCTAGACACAGGCTAGGCACAGGCTAGGCACAGGCTAGGCACAGGCTAGACACCGGCTAGACACCGGCTAGACACCGGCTAGACACATGCTAGACAGAGGCTAGACAGAGGCTATACACTAGCTAGGCACAGGCTAGACACAGGCTATGCACAGGCTAGACAAAGGCTAGACACTGGCTAGGCACAGGCTTGGCACTGGCTAGAGACTGGCTAGGCACACGATATGCACATGCCTGTCTCAGGCAAGGTACAGGCTAGAAACAGGCTAGACACTGGCTAGGCACAGGCTATGCACATGCCAGTCACAGGCAAGGCACAGGCTAGGCACTGGCTAGACACTGGCTAGGCACACGCTATGCACATGCCACTCTCAGGCAAGGCACAGGCTAGGCACAGGCTAGACACTGGCTAGGCACAGGCTAGACACAGGCAAAGCACAGGCTAGACACAGGCTAAACACAGGCTAGACACAGGCTAGGCACAGGCTAGGCACAGGCTAGGGACTGGCTAGATACTGGCTAGGCACAGGCTATGCACATGCCATTCACAGCCAAGGCACAGGCTAGACACAGGCTAGACACTGGCAAGGCACAGGCTAGACACTGGCTTGGGACAGGCAAGAAACTGGCTAGGCACAGGCTAGACACAGGCTAGACACAGGCTAGACAGAGGCTAGACACTAGCTGGGCACAGGCTAGACACTGGCTAGGCACAGGCTATACACTGGCTAGGCACAGGCTAGACACTGGCTTGGCACAGACTAGACACTGGCTAAGCACAGGCTAGACACAGGCTGGAAACTGGCTAAGCACAGGCTAGACACAGGCTAGACACTGGCTGGGCACAGGCTAGACACTGACTAGGCACAGGCTAGACACTGGCTAGGCACAGGCTAGACAATGGCTATGTACAGGCTAGGCACTGGCTATGTACAGGCTAGGTACTGGCTATGTACAGGCTAGGTACTGGCTAGGTACAGGCTAGGCACTGGCTGGGTACAGGCTAGGCAGAGGCTAGGCACATGCTAGACACAGGCTAGACACAGGCTAGACAAAGGCTAGATACAGGCTAGACACAGGCTAGACACAGGCTAGACACAGGCTAGACACAGGCTTGAAACAGGCTAGACACAAGCTAGTCACAGGCTAGACACTGGCTAAGCACAGGCTAGACACAGGCTAGAAACTGGCTAGGCACAGGCTAGACACAGGCTAGACACTGGCTGGGCACAGGCTAGACACTGGCTAGGCACAGGCTAGACAATGGCTATATACAGGCTAGGCACTGGCTAGACACTGGCTAGGCACACGCTATGCACCTGCCACTCTCAGGCAAGGCACAGGCAAGACACAGGCTGGACACTGGCTAGGCACAGGCTATGCACATGCCAGTCACAGGCAAGGCACAGGCTAGACACAGGCTAGGCACACGCTAGGCACAGGCTAGGCACTGGCTAGACACTGGCTAGGCACACGCTATGCACATGCCAGTCTCAGGCAAGGCACAGGCTAGACAAAGGCTAGACACTGGCTAGGCACAGGCTAGGCACTGGCTAGACACTGGCTAGGCACACGCTAGGCACACGCTATGCACATGCCTGTCTCAGGCAAGGCACAGGCTAGACACAGGCTAGACACAGGATAGACACAGGCTAAACACAGGCTAGAAACAGGCTAGACACAAGCTAGACACAGGCTAGACACAGGCTAGACACTGGCTTGGCACAGACTAGACACTGGCTGAGCACAGGCTAGACACAGGCTAGAAACTGGCTAGGCACAGGCTAGACACAGGCTAGACACTGGCTGGGCACAGGCTAGAAACTGGCTAGGCACAGGCTAGACACAGGCTAGACACTGGCTGGGCACAGGCTAGACACTGACTAGGCACAGGCTAGACACTGGCTAGGCACAGGATAGACAATGGCTATGTACAGGATAGGCACTGGCTATGTGCAGGCTAGGCACTGGCTAGGTACAGGCTAGGTACTGGCTAGGTACAGGCTAGGCACTGGCTAGGTACAGGCTAGGCAGAGGCTAGGCACATGCTAGACACAGGCTAGACACAGGCTAGACAAAGGCTAGACACAGGCTAGACACAGGCTAGACACAGGCTAGACACAGGCTGGGCACAGGCTAGACACTGACTAGGCACAGGCTAGACACTGGCTAGGCACAGGCTAGACAATGGCTATGTACAGGCTAGGCACTGGCTATGTACAGGCTAGGCACTGGCTATGTACAGGCTAGGTACTGGCTATGTACAGGCTAGGTACTGGCTAGGTACAGGCTAGGCACTGGCTGGGTACAGGCTAGGTAGAGGCTAGGCACATGCTAGACACAGGCTAGACACAGGCTAGACAAAGGCTAGATACAGGCTAGACACAGGCTAGACACAGGCTAGACACAGGCTAGACACAGGCTAGACACAGGCTAGACACAGGCTAGACACAGGCTAGAAACAGGCTAGACACAAGCTAGTCACAGGCTAGACACTGGCTAAGCACAGGCTAGACACAGGCTAGAAACTGGCTAGGCACAGGCTAGACACAGGCTAGACACTGGCTGGGCACAGGCTAGACACTGAATAGGCACAGGCTAGACACTGGCTAGGCAAGGGCTAGACAATGGCTATATACAGGCTAGGCACTGGCTAGACACTGGCTAGGCACACGCTATGCACCTGCCACTCTCAGGCAATGCACAGGCAAGACACAGGCTAGACACTGGCTAGGCACAGGCTATGCACATGCCAGTCACAGGCAAGGCACAGGCTAGACACAGGCTAGGCACACGCTAGGCACAGGCTAGGCACTGGCTAGACACTGGCTAGGCACACGCTATGCACATGCCAGTCTCAGGCAAGGCACAGGCTAGACAAAGGCTAGACACTGGCTAGGCACAGGCTAGGCACTGGCTAGACACTGGCTAGGCACACGCTAGGCACACGCTATGCACATGCCTGTCTCAGGCAAGGCACAGGCTAGACACAGGCTGGACACAGGCTAGACACAGGCTAAACACAGGCTAGAAACAGGCTAGACAGAAGCTAGACACAGGCTAGACACAGGCTAGACACTGGCTTGGCACAGACTAGACACTGGCTGAGCACAGGCTAGACACAGGCTAGACACAGGCTAGAAACTGGCTAGGCACAGGCTAGACACAGGCTAGACACTGGCTGGGCACAGGCTAGAAACTGGCTAGGCACAGGCTAGACACAGGCTAGACACTGGCTGGGCACAGGCTAGACACTGACTAGGCACAGGCTAGACACTGGCTAGGCACAGTTTAAGGTATTATAAGTTTATGATAACACGGTCACACTTAAGCGCCTTCATGTCATGTAAATTCGTATTAATAAAACAGTTGGAACACAAGCTTGTATGAATACACAACAAATTGGCGACGAGGCACAAAACTAAAAAAAAAGTGCAAAGAAAAGACAAAGCAAAAACGAAAATTGAATTGGCGGACAGATTAAAAGCAAATGAACATTAAAAAAGAAAATTCTGCCAACATGACCGAATCAGCATCTCTTCAAAAATTCTGCCAAATGATCAGCATTCCTGAATTTAATCCAGAAAGTGAATCATTTTTGATATGGAAGGAAAAATTTGATATCCATTTGTGCGAATTAAATATAAGTGAAGAAAACACGCAAAAGGCATCGTTACTAAAATCTATTGGATCAGTAGCGTACACTGTTCTACATAGCTTGTGCAGTCCACACTCACCGTTATCTAAAACATAAAAAGAACTTTGTGAAATATTGCTTATGCATTATACACTTCCAACACTTGTGTTTCGGGAAAGAAAAACATTTCACATGTCCACAAAAAGTGAAAACGAAACCGTTGCAAGTTGGTATGCACGTGTCAAACAGTTAGCATTGAATTGCAAGTTTGGACAAAATCTTGAAGCATTTGTTTTAAACCAATTCATCATGAGTCTTCCAAGTGCAATTTTTGAACGGTTATGCGAAGAAGACGAGCATCTATCTCTGTCGGACGCATTAAGAAAAGCAATGATAATGGAAACGAAGATTACCGCTAAAAGAGCTGAAGAGAACGTGAACTACGTACATAGAAGCAACAACGATAACTTCAAGGGCAAACCAAAGGCGAAACACAACGAAGGCAAAGGCAAAAGCAACGAGACGGAAGGCAAAGGCAAAGGCATGGAGAAAAAGGCATGCACGCATTGTGGCTTGCGAAACCATAACTCTGACGAATGCAAATACAAAGGCTATGACTGTCGTAATTGTGGAAAAAGAGGGCATCTGGCGAAAGTTTGTAAATCAAAATCTGTAAACCATATATCAAAATTAAATGATTTAAATGTTAATTCAATTACTAATGAAATTGATCAAAGTTTTTCAGTATTAAATGTGGCTTCAACTACAACTATTAGTGATGTGTATACCTTACCTGTAATTATTGATGGATGTCACATGAATGTTGTTTGCGACACTGGTGCACCTTGCACATTGATTTCAAAAGCAACATATGAAAAAGCAATTAATAAGAGGACACTAAGAAAATGCAAAGTGCCGTTTGTAAATTATAATGGTGACACTATCGAGATTGTTGGTGAGTACGATGCAATGATTGAATATCGAGGCATAGTAAAACAAATGATAGTCGTAGTTACAAATACAACGAGTCCAGCTTTGCTTGGTAGGACATTTTTAAGAGCCTTTAATTTTGATTTAATACAGGTAAACAACATAAATGTGAACGAACAATACTCTGTACTTACAGAACAAATTAAAAATGAATTTTCGGAAGTATTTAAAACCGATTTAGGTTCATTCAACTCAAGTAAAGTAACATTGCATTTAGAGGATGGCTCTAAACCAATATTTTTCAAGCCAAGGCAGTTACCACTAGCATGGAAAGAAAAAATTGAGCAAAAGCTAAGAAATCTTATTGACTTAGGTGTTTTAGAGCACGTTGACAGTTCTGATTGGGGAACTCCATTGGTGCCAATTTTAAAACCAGATGGTGATATTAGAATATGTGGTGATTATAAAGTTACTCTAAACAAATGTCTGATTGATGTAAGATACCCATTACCGAGAATTGACGACATATTTGCAGCACTTCAAGGAGGCACATTATATACAAAGCTTGATTTAAGCAATGCATATAATCAACTACACTTAGATGAGGAATCTCAACTAAGATGTACTTGGAGCACGCACATTGGTCTTTTAAAAGTAAAGCGATTACCTTTTGGTATAAAGACAGCAGCAGCTATATTCCAAAAGACAATGGAATGTTTATTTTAAGGCATGCAAGGCATAGTAGTTTATCAAGATGATATTACTGTGACTGGTGCTAGTTTGCAGGAACATATAAAAAATTTAAAAAATGTGCTTAGAAGATTGAAGTCAGTAGGACTTAAATTGAATGTCAATAAATGTGAATTTTTCAAGTCCAAGATCCGTTATTTGGGATTTTCTATCGATGAAAACGGTCTGAGCAAAAACAAAGACAGGGTATCCTGTGTGTTATCAGCACCGACACCTAAAAATATATCACAGCTTCGAGCTTTTATAGGAATGGCTAATTACTATTCAAAATTTGTAAATAATTTTGCTCAGATAATGAGTCCATTGTATAAATTATTGCAAAAAGACGTGAAATTTCAATGGTCCGATAGTTGTGAAAAGTCATACAACAAAATTAAAGAACAGATAACTTCTGATCAGGTGTTAGTTCACTATAATCCTGACTTACCAATTGTACTTACCACAGACGCTAGTTCTAATGCAGTTTCAGGTATTTTAGCACACAAATTCTCAGATGGTCTAAAACCAATTGCATTCATTTCAAGGGCACTATCAAAAAGTGAAATCAATTACAGCACGCTTGATAAAGAAGCGCTTGCTATTGTATATAGCGTAATGAAATTGAAACAATATCTGTTAGGTATAAAATTTATTTTGAAAACTGATCACAAACCTCTGTTAAGTATATTTGGAGATAAGAAAGGATTGCCACTTATGGCATCTGCACGATTGCAAAGATGGGCATTAATCTTATCAGGTTTTCAATTCATAATTGAACACATTAAAGGTGTGTCTAATGAAGCAGATAGCTTGTCAAGAATTCCGCAATTCGAAGTGATTGATAAAAATGATGATTTCAATTATGTCAATTTTATACAATCAAACAGTCCATATAAATTGAATTTTATGAGCATTGTTCGTGAAACACGACATGATTCGATCTTGTCAAAAGTTTGTGAATCCTTAAAATTTGGATCACTACAAAAATTAAATAAAGATACATTTGGTAGCTTCATCAATAAGGCCAATGAATTATCTGTAGAATATGACTGTATAATGTGGGGTCATCGTGTCGTTATCCCAACTAAACTCAGGCAACAGATTCTACAAGAATTTCATAAGTCACATCTTGGTATGGTGAAAACCAAAATGTTAGCACGTTCATACGTATGGTGGCCAAATATGGACTTAGAAATTGAAAATTTGATTAGAAAATGTATTCCTTGCCAAGAGCAACAACCAAGTCCAGAAAAGTCTTCATTGATACCTTGGAAAACAAATGGACAAATTTGGAGCAGAATCCATGTAGATTTTGCAGGACCAATTAAAAATTATTATTTAATGGTTGTAGTTTGTTCTTATTCCAAATGGGTTGAAGTTTTCAAGACAAAAGACATTACTTCATCATTCACAATATCTAAATTGCAAGAATTGTTCTGTAGAAATGGTTTAGTTGATACGTTAGTTTCCGATAACGGAAGACAATTCACGTCCAATGAGTTTAAAATGTTTATGACCAATAATGGTATAAATCATATATTGACATCTCCTGGTCATCCAGCAACTAATGGCCAAGCAGAGATTGTCGTCAAAACAGTAAAAAAATCGCTTTATGCAAGCATGAATTTTGACAAAAATTGTGATTTTGACATCACATTAAATAGATTTCTAATGGACTATAGAAACACAATTCATTGTACAACTGGGGAATCACCTGCTAAATTATTTCTAGGTCGAATGTTGAAAACACGATTTTCATTGTTGAAACCACCTTTGGTGACAGAACACATAAAACAACAACAGGACAAAAGTGTTAGAAATTACAAAGGCAATAGAAATGTCAGTTTTTCAAAAGGTCAACAAGTCATGGTCAGGGACTATACAAATCCAAACAAGGCAGGTTGGACTCAGGCAGTTGTAAGCGAAAAACTTGGATCTCGATCATATTATTGCATCTTAAAGCACAACAATCGAGAAATAAAACGTCATCTAAATCAAATAAGAAATCAAGATAATGTAAAATTAAATGAAAATGAAGAGCAAAACACAGATGTTGATAATAACATTCATGTAACAACATCAAATGAAAATTGTGACAAAAACACTAAACAAACGTCACCAGTAAGAAAATTGAGACCACGTAAGGAGGGAAAGGTAGTGAAGTCTATTGACAATATCTAATTATAAAATTTATTTAAAAAAAAAAAAAAAATGTAAATGAAATGAAAGAAAAACAGAATGAATTGAACAACCATTGAAATTTAAATGAAAATGTAAAATTTAAACAATGAACAATGTTTAAATGAATACTGAATTGTAACTCAATATACCAATGTAATCTCATATGTATAAAGCTTATATTATTAATAACTTAAGATATAATACTTGTTTTATACATATATGAATATGTTATATTAATAATTGATAAGCAAAACTTAGAAGGGGCATGTAAGGTATTATAAGTTTATGATAACACGGTCACACTTAAGCGCCTTCATGTCATGTAAATTCGTATTAATAAAACAGTTGGAACACAAGCTTGTATGAATACACAACAAATAGACAATGGCTATGTACAGGATAGGCACTGGCTATGTGCAGGCTAGGCACTGGCTAGGTACAGGCTAGGTACTGGCTAGGTACAGGCTAGGCACTGGCTAGGTACAGGCTAGGCAGAGGCTAGGCACATGCTAGACACAGGCTAGACACAGGCTAGACAAAGGCTAGACACAGGCTAGACACAGGCTAGACACAGGCTAGACACAGGCTAGACACAGGCTAGACACAGGGTAGACACAGGCTAGACAAAGGCTAGACAAAGGCTAGACACAGGCTAGACACAGGCTAGACACAATCTAGACACAGGCTAGACACAGGCTAGACACAGGCTCAACACAGGCTAGACACAGGCTAGACACAGGCTAGACACAGGCTAGACACAAGCTAGACACAGGCTAGACACAGGCTAGACACAGGCTAGACACAGGCTAGACACAGGCTAGAAACAGGCTAGATACAGGCTAGACACAGGCTAGACACAAGCTAGTCACAGGCTAGACACTGGCTAAGCACAGGCTAGACACAGGCTAGAAACTGGCTAGGCACAGGCTAGACACAGGCTAGACACTGGCTGGGCACAGGCTAGACACTGACTAGGCACAGGCTAGACACTGGCTAGGCACAGGCTAGACAATGGCTATGTACAGGAAAGGCACTGGCTATGTACAGGCTAGGCACTGGCTAGGTACGGGCTAGGAACTGGCTAGACACAGGCTAGACGAAGGCTAGATACAGGCTAGACACAGGCTAGACACAGGCTAGACACAGGCTAGACACAGGCTAGACACAGGCTAGAAACAGGCTAGACACAAGCTAGTCACAGGCTAGACACTGGCTAAGCACAGGCTAGACACTGGCTAAGCACAGGCTAGACACAGGCTAGAAACTGGCTCTACACAGTCTAGACACAGGCTAGACACTGGCTGGTCACAGGCTAGACACTGACTAGGCACAGGTTAGACACTGGCTAGGCACAGGCTAGACAATGGCTATGTACAGGCTAGGCACTGGCTAGACACTGGCTAGGCACACGCTATGCACATGCCACTCTCAGGCAAGGCACAGGCAAGACACAGGCTAGACACTGGCTAGACACAGGCTATGCAAATGCCAGTCACAGGCAAGGCACAGTCTAGACACAGGCTACACACAGGCTAGGCACAAGCTAGGCACAGGCTAGGCACTGGCTAGACACTGGCTAGGCACACGCTATGCACATGCCAGTCTCAGGCAAGGCACAGGCTAGACAAAGGCTAGACACTGGCTAGGCACAGGCTAGGCACTGGCTAGACACTAGCTAGGCACACGCCATGCACATGTCTGTCTCAGGCAAGGCACAGGCTAGCCACAGGCTAGACACAGGCTAGACACAGGCTAGACACAGGCTAGAAACAGGCTAGAAACAAGCTAGACACAGGCTAGACACTGGCTTGGCACAGACTAGACACTGCCTGAGCACAGGCTAGACACAGGCTAGAAACTGGCTAGGCACAGGCTAGACACAGGCTAGACACTGGCTGGGCACAGGCTAGACACTGACTAGGCACAGGCTAGACACTGGCAAGGCACAGGCTAGACAATGGCTATGTACAGGATAAGAAATGGCTATGTACAGGCTAGGCACTGGCTAGGTACAGGCTAGGTACTGGCTAGGAACAGGCTAGGCACTGGCTAGGTACAGGCTAGGCAGAGGCTAGGCACAGGCTAGGTACTGGCTAGGTACAGGCTAGGCACTGGCTAGGTACAGGCTAGGCAGAGGCTAGGCACATGCTAGACACAGGCTAGACACAGGCTAGACACAGGCTAGACACAATCTAGACACAGGCTAGACACAATCTAGACACAGGCTAGACACAGGCTAGACACAGGCTAGACACAGGCTAGACACATTCTAAACACAGGCTAGACACAGGCTAGACACAGGCTCGACACAGGCTAGACACAGGCTAGACACAGGCTAGACACAGGCTAGACACAGGCTAGACACAAGCTAGACACAGGCTACACACAAGCTAGACACAGGCTAGACACAGGCTAGCAACTGGCTAGGCACAGGCCAGACACAGGCTAGGTACAGGCTAGGCAGAGGCTAGGCACATGCTAGACACAGGCTAGACACAGGCTAGACAAAGGCTAGACACAGGCTAGACACAGGCTAGACACAATCTAGACACAGGCTAGACACAGGCTAGACACAGGCTAGACACAGGCTAGACACAGGCTAGACACACTCTAAACACAGGCTAGACACAGGCTAGACACAGGCTCGACACAGGCTAGACACAGGCTAGACACAGGCTAGATACTGGCTGAACACAGGCTAGACACTGGCTAGGCACAGGCTAGACACTGGCTAGGCACAGGGTAGACACTGGCTAGGCACAGGCTTGACAATGGCTATGTACAGGCTAGGCACTGGCTAGGTACAGGCTAGGTACTGGCTAGGTACAGGCTAAGCACTGGCTAGGTACAGGCTAGGAAGAGGCTAGGCACATGCTAGCTACAGGGTAGACACAGGCTAGACAAAGGCTAGACAAAGGCTAGACACAGGTCAGACACAGGCTAGACACAATCTGGACACAGGCTAGACACAGGCTAGACACAGGCTAGACACAGGCTAGACACAGGCTAGACACATTCTAAACACAGGCTAGACACAGGCTAGACACAGGCTCGACACAGGCTAGACACAGGCTAGACACAGGCTAGACACAGGCTAGACACAGGCTAGACACAGGCTAGACACAGGCTAGACACAGCCTAGACACAGGCTAGAAACAGGCTAGATACAGGCTAGACACAGGCTAGACACAGGCTAGACACAGGCTAGAAACAGGCTTGACACAAGCTAGTCACAGGCTAGACACTGGCTAAGCACAGGCTAGACACAGGCTAGAAACTGGCTAGACACAGGCTAGACACATTCTAAACACAGGCTAGACACATTCTAAACACAGGCTAGACACAGGCTAGATACAGGCTCGACACAGGCTAGACACAGGCTAGACACAGGCTAGACACAGGCTAGACACAGGCTAGACACAAGCTAGACACAGGCTAGACACAAGCTAGACACAGGCTACACACAGGCTAGCAACTGGCTAGGCACAGGGCAGACACAGGCTAGGTACAGGCTAGGCAGAGGCTAGGCACATGCTAGACACAGGCTAGACACAGGCTAGACAAAGGCTAGACACAGGCTAGACACAGGCTAGACACAATCTAGACACAGGCTAGACACAGGCTAGACACAGGCTAGACACAGGCTAGACACACTCTAAACACAGGCTAGACACAGGCTAGACACAGGCTAGACACAGGCTAGACACAGGCTAGATACTGGCTGGGCACAGGCTAGACACTGGCTAGGCACAGGCTAGACACTGGCTAGGCACAGGCTAGACACTGGCTAGGCACAGGCTAGACACTGGCTAGGCACAGGCTTGACAATGGCTATGTACAGGCTAGGCACTGGCTAGGTACAGGCTAGGTACTGGATAGGTACAGGCTAGGCACTGGCTAGGTACAGGCTAGGAAGAGGCTAGGCACATGCTAGCTACAGGGTAGACACAGGCTAGACAAAGGCTAGACAAAGGCTAGACACAGGCTAGACACAGGCTAGACACAATCTGGACACAGGCTAGACACAGGCTAGACACAGGCTAGACACAGGCTAGACACAGGCTAGACACAGGCTAGACACAGGCTAGACACAGGCTAGACACATTCTAAACACAGGCTAGACACAGGCTAGACACAGGCTCGACACAGGCTAGACACAGGCTAGACACATTCTAAACACAGGCTAGACACAGGCTAGACACAGGCTCGACACAGGCTAGAAACAGGCTAGACACAGGCTAGACACAGGCTAGACACAGGCTAGACACAGGCTAGACACAGGCTAGAAACAGGCTAGACACAAGCTAGTCACAGGCTAGACACTGGCTAAGCACAGGCTAGACACAGTCTAGAAACTGGCTAGGCACAGGCTAGACACAGGCTAGACACTGGCTGGGCACAGGCTAGACACTGACTAGGCACAGGCTAGACACTGGCTAGGCACAGGCTAGACAATGGCTATGTACAGGATAGGCACTGGCTATATACAGGCTAGGCACTGGCTAGGTACAGGCTAGGTAGTGGCTAGACACAGGCTAGATAAAGGCTAGATACAGGCTAGACACAGGCTAGACACAGGTTAGACACATGCTAGACACAGGCTAGACACTGGCTAAAAACAGGCTAGACACAAGCTAGTCACAGGCTACACACTGGCTAAGCACAGGCTAGACACAGGCTAGAAACTGGCTAGGCACAGGCTAGACACAAGCTAGACACTGGCTGGGCACAGGCTAGACACTGACTAGGCACAGGCTAGACACTGGCTAGGCACAGGCTAGACAATGGCTATGTACAGGCTAGGCACTGGCTAGACACTGGCTAGGCACACGCTATGCACATGCCACTCTCAGGCAAGGCACAGGCAAGACACAGGCTAGACACTGGCTAGGCACAGGCTATGCAAATGCCAGTCACAGGCAAGGCACAGGCTAGACACAGGCTATACACAGGCTAGGCACAGGCTAGGCACAGGCTAGGCACTGGCTAGACACTGGCTGGGCACACGCTATGCACATGCCAGTCTCAGGCAAGGCACAGGCTAGACAAAGGCTAGACACTGGCTAGGCACAGGCTAGGCACTGGCTAGACACTGGCTAGGCACACGCCATGCACATGCCTGTCTCAGGCAAGGCACAGGCTAGACATAGGCTAGACACAAGCTAGACACAGGCTAGACACAGGCTAGAAACAGGCTAGACACAAGCTAGACACAGGCTAGACACAGGCTAGACACTGGCTTGGCACAGACTAGACACTGCCTGAGCACAGGCTAGACACAGGCTAGAAACTGGCTAGGCACAGGCTAGACACAGGCTAGACACTGGCTGGGCACAGGCTAGACACTGGCTAGGCACAGACTAAACAATGGCTATGTACAGGATAGGCACTGGCTATGTACAGGCTAGGCACTGGCTAGGTACAGGCTAGGTACTGGCTAGGTGCAGGCTAGGTACTGGCCAGGTACAGGCTAGGCACTGGCTAGGTACAGGCTAGGCAGAGGCTAGGCACATGCTAGACAAAGGCTAGACACAGGCTAGACAAAGGCTAGACACAGGCTAGACACAGGCTAGACACAATCTAGACACAGGCTAGACACAGGCTAGACACAGGCTAGACACAGGCTAGACACATACTAAACACAGGCTAGACACAGGCTAGACACAGGCTCGACACAGGCTAGACACAGGCTAGACACAGGCTAGACACAGGCTAGACACAGGCTAGAAACAGGCTAGATACAGGCTAGACACAGGCTAGACACAGGCTTGAAACAGGCTAGACACAGGCTACACACAGGCTAGACACAGGCTAGACACGGGCTAGGCACAGGCTAGACACTGGCTGGGCACAGGCTAGGCAGAGGCAAGGCGCTGGCTAGGTACAGGCTAGGCAGAGGCTAGGCACATGCTAGACACAGGCTAGACACAGGCTAGACATAGGCTAGACACAGGCTAGAAACTGGCTAGGCACAGGCTAGACACTGGCTAGGCACAGGCTAGGCACAGGCTAGACACTGGCTAGGCACAGGATAGACACAGGCTAGAAACTGGCTATTCACAGGCTAGACACAGGCTAGACACAGGCTATACATAGGCTATACATAGGCTAGACACAGGCAAGACACAGGCTAGACACAGGCTGGACACTGGCTAGACACAGGCTAGACACAGGCTAGACACAGGCTAGAAACTGGCAAGGCACAGGCTAGACACAGGCTAGACATTGGCTGGGCACAGGCTAGACACAGGCTAGACACAGGCTAGACACAGGCTAGACACAGGCTAGACACTAGCTAGGCACTGGCTAGGTACAGGCTAGCCACAGGCTAGAAACAGGCTAGACACAAGCTAGACACAGGCTGGACACAGGCTAGACACTGGCTTGGCACAGACTAGACACTGCCTGAGCACAGGCTAGACACAGGCTAGAAACTGGCTAGGCACAGGCTAGACACAGGCTAGACACTGGCTGGGCACAGGCTAGACACTGGCTAGGCACAGGCTAGACAATGGCTATGTACAGGATAGGCACTGGCTATGTACAGGCTAGGCACTGGCTAGGTACAGGCTAGGTACTGGCTAGGTACAGGCTAAGTACTGGCTAGGTACAGGCTAGGCACTGGCTAGGTACAGGCTAGGCAGAGGCTAGGCACATGCTAGACACAGGCTAGACAAAGGCTAGACACATCCTAGACACAGGCTAGACACAATCTAGACACAGGCTAGACACAGGCTAGACACATACTAAACACAGGCTAGACACAGGCTAGACACAGGCTCGACACAGGCTAGACACAGGCTAGACACAGGCTAGACACAGGCTAGACACAGGCTAGACACAAGCTAGACACAGGCTAGACACAGGCTAGACACAGGCTAGAAACAGGCTAGATACAGGCTAGACACAGGCTAGACACAGGCTTGAAACAGGCTAGACACAGGCTACACACAGGCTAGACACAGGCTAGACACGGGCTTGGCACAGACTAGACACTGGCTAAGCACAGGCTAGACACAGGCTAGAAACTGGCTAGGAACAGGCTAGACACTGGCTGGGCACAGGCTAGGCAGAGGCTAGGCGCTGGCTAGGTACAGGCTAGGCAGAGGCTAGGCACATGCTAGACACAGGCTAGACACAGGCTAGACATAGGCTAGACACAGGCTAGAAACTGGCTAGGCACAGGCTAGACACAGGCTAGACACTGGCTGGGCTCAGGCTAGACACTGGCTAGGCACTGGCTAGGCACAGGCTAGACACAGGCTAGACACAGGCTAGACACAGGCTAGATACAGGCTAGACACAGGCTTGACACAGGCTAGACACTGGCTGTGCTCAGGCTAGACACTGGCTAGGCACTGGCTAGGCACAGGCTAGACACAGGCTAGACACAGGCTAGACACAGGCTAGATACAGGCTAGACACAGGCTAGACACAGGCTAGACACTGGCTTGGCACAGGCTAGACACAGGCTAGACACAGGCTAGGCACAGGCTAGACACTGGCTAGGCACAGGCTAGACACTGGCTAGGCACAGGCTAGGCACAGGCTAGACACTGGCTACGCACAGGATAGACACAGGCTAGAAACTGGCTAGGCACAGGCTAGACACAGGATAGACACAGGCTATAGATAGGCTAGACACAGGCTAGACACAGGCTAGACACAGGCTAGACACAGGCTAGACACTGGCTAGACACAGGCTAGACACAGGCTAGAAACTGGCAAGGCACAGGCTAGACACAGGCTAGACACTGGCTGGGCACAGGCTAGACACAGGCTAGACACAGGCTAGACACAGGCTAGACACAGGCTAGACACAGGCTAGACACAGGCTAGACACAGGCAAGACACAGGCTAGACACTAGCTAGGCACTGGCTAGGCACAGGCTAGCCACAGGCTAGACACAGGCTAGACACAGGCTAGAAACTGGCTAGGCACAGGCTAGACACTGGCTAGGCACAGGCTAGGCACAGGCTAGACACTGGCGAGGCACAGGATAGACACAGGCTAGAAACTGGCTAGGCACAGGCTAGACACAGGCTAGACACAGGCTATACATAGGCTAGACACAGGCTAGACACAGGCTAGACACAGGCTAGACACAGGCTAGACACAGGCTAGACACAGGCTAGACACAGGCTAGACACAGGCTAGACACAGGCTAGACACAGGCTAGACACAGGCTAGACACTGGCTAGACACAGGCTAGACACAGGCTAGACACAGGCTAGAAACTGGCAAGGCACAGGCTAGACACAGGCTAGACACTGGCTGGGCACAGGCTATACACTGGCTAGGCACAGGCTAGACACAGGCTAGACACAGGCTAGACACAGGCTAGACACAGGCTAGACACAGGCTAGACACAGCCTAGACACAGCCTAGACACAGGCTAGACACTGGCTAGGCACACGCTATGCACATGCCAGTCTCAGGCAAGGCACAGGCTAGACAAAGGCTAGACACTGGCTAGGCACAGGCTAGGCACTGGCTAGATACTGGCTAGGCACACGCCATGCACATGCCTGTCTCTGGCAAGGCACAGGCTAGACACAGGCTAGACACAGGCTAGACACAGGCTAGACACAGGCTAGACACAGGCTAGAAACAGGCTAGACACAACCTAGACACAGGCTAGACACAGGCTAGACACAGGCTAGACACTGGCTTGGCACAGACTAGACACTGCCTGAGCACAGGCTAGACACAGGCTAGAAACTGGCTAGGCACAGGCTAGACACAGGCTAGACACTGGCTGGGCACAGGCTAGACACTGACTAGGCACAGGCTAGACACTGGCTAGGCACAGGCTAGACAATGGCTATGTACAGGATAGGAAATGGCTATGTACAGGCTAGGCACTGGCTAGGTACAGGCTAGGTACTGGCTAGGTACAGGCTAGGTACAGGCTAGGCAGAGGCTAGGCACATGCTAGACACAGGCTAGACAAAGGCTAGACACAGGCTAGACACAGGCTAGACACATTCTAAACACAGGCTAGACACAGGCTAGACACAGGCTAGACACATTCTAAACACAGGCTAGACACAGGAAAGACACAGGCTCGACACAGGCTAGACACAGGCTAGACACAGGCTAGACACAGGCTAGACACAAGCTAGACACAGGCTAGACACAGGCTAGACACAGGCTAGACACAGGCTAGACACAGGCTAGACACTAGATAGACACAGGCTAGACACAGGCTAGACACAGGCTAGACACAGGCTAGAAACAGGCTAGATACAGGCTAGACACAGGCTAGACACAGGCTAGACACAGGCTAGACACAGGCTAGACACAGGCTAGACACAGGCTAGAAACAGGCTAGACACAAGCTAGTCACAGGCTAGACACTGGCTAAGCACAGGCTAGACACAGGCTAGAAACTGGCTAGGCACAGGCTAGACAAAGGCTAGACACTGGCTAGGCACAGGCTAGGCACTGGCTAGATACTGGCTAGGCACACGCCATGCACATGCCTGTCTCAGGCAAGGCACAGGCTAGACACAGGCTAGATACAGGCTAGACACAGGCTAGACACAGGCTAGAAACAGGCTAGACACAAGCTAGACACAGGCTAGACACAGGCTAGACACTGGCTTGGCACAGACTAGACACTGCCTGAGCACAGGCTAGATACAGGCTAGAAACTGGCTAGGCACAGGATAGACACAGGCTAGACACTGGCTGGGCACAGGCTAGACACTGACTAGGCACAGGCTAGACACTGGCTAGGCACAGGCTAGACAATGGCTATGTACAGGATAGGAAATGGCTATGTACAGGCTAGGCACTGGCTAGGTACAGGCTAGGTACTGGCTAGGTACAGGCTAGGTACAGGCTAGGCAGAGGCTAAGCACATGCTAGACACAGGCTAGACACAGGCTAGACAAAGGCTAGACACAGGCTAGACACAGGCTAGACGCAGGCTAGACACAGGCTAGACACAGGCTAGACACAGGCTAGACACAGGCTAGACACAGGCTAGACACAGGCTAGACACATTCTAAACACAGGCTAGACACAGGAAAGACACAGGCTCGACACAGGCTAGACACAGGCTAGACACAGGCTAGACACAAGCTAGACACAGGCTAGACACAGAATAGACACAGGCTAGACACAGGCTAGACACAGGCTAGACACTAGCTAGACACAGGCTAGACACAGGCTAGACACAGGCTAGACACAGGCTAGAAACAGGCTAGATACAGGCTAGACACAGGCTAGACACAGGCTAGACACAGGCTAGACACAGGCTAGACACAGGCTAGACACAGGCTAGAAACAGGCTAGACACAAGCTAGTCACAGGCTCGACACTGGCTAAGCACAGGCTAGACACAGGCTAGAAACTGGCTAGGCAGGGGCTAGACACAGGCTAGACACTGGCTGGGCACAGGCTAGACACTGACTAGGCACAGGCTAGACACTGGCTAGGCACAGGCTAGACAATGGCTATGTACAGGATAGGCACTGGCTATATACAGGCTAGGCACTGGCTAGGTACAGGCTAGGTACTGGCTAGACACAGGCTAGACAAAGGCTAGATACAGGCTAGACACAGGCTAGACACAGGCTAGACACAGGCTAGACACAGGCTAGAAACAGGCTAGACACAAGCTAGTCACTGGCTAGACACTGGCTAAGCACAGGCTAGACACAGGCTAGAAACTGGCTAGGAACAGACACTGGCTAGGCACAGGCTATGCAAATGCCAGTCACAGGCAAGGCACAGGCTAGACACAGGCTACACACAGGCTGGGCACAGGCTAGGCACAGGCTAGGCACTGGCTAGACACTGGCTAGGCACACGCTATGCACATGCCAGTCTCAGGCAAGGCACAGGCTAGACAAAGGCTAGACACTGGCTAGGCACAGGCTAGACAAAGGCTAGACACTCGCTAGGCACAGGCTAGGCACATGCCTGTCTCAGGCAAGGCACAGGCTAGACACAGGCTAGACACAGGCTAGACACAGGCCAGAGACAGGCTAGACACAAGCTAGACACAGGCTAGACACAGGCTAGACACTGGCTAGACACAGGCTAGACACAGGCTAGACACAGGCTAGAAACTGGCAAGGCACAGGCTAGACACAGGCTAGACACTGGCTGGGCACAGGCTATACACTGGCTAGGCACAGGCTAGACACAGGCTAGACACAGGCTAGACACAGGCTAGACACAGGCTAGACACAGCCTAGACACAGCCTAGACACAGGCTAGACACTGGCTAGGCACACGCTATGCACTGGCTAGACACTGGCTAGGCACACGCCATGCACATGCCTGTCTCAGGCAAGGCACAGGCTAGACACAGGCTAGACACAGGCTAGACACAGGCTGGACACAGGCTAGAAACAGGCTAGACACAAGCTAGACACAGGCTAGACACTGGCTTGGCACAGACTAGACACTGCCTGAGCACAGGCTAGACACAGGCTAGACACAGGCTAGACACAGGCTAGACACAGGCTAGACACAGGCTAGACACTGGCTAGACACAGGCTAGACACAGGCTAGACACAGGCTAGAAACTGGCAAGGCACAGGCTAGACACAGGCTAGACACTGGCTGGGCACAGGCTATACACTGGCTAGGCACAGGCTAGACACAGGCTAGACACAGGCTAGACACAGGCTAGACACAGGCTAGACACAGGCTAGACACAGCCTAGACACAGCCTAGACACAGGCTAGACACTGGCTAGGCACACGCTATGCACATGCCAGTCTCAGGCAAGGCACAGGCTAGACAAAGGCTAGACACTGGCTAGGCACAGGCTAGGCACTGGCTAGATACTGGCTAGGCACACGCCATGCACATGCCTGTCTCTGGCAAGGCACAGGCTAGACACAGGCTAGACACAGGCTAGACACAGGCTAGACACAGGCTAGACACAGGCTAGACACAGGCTAGACACAGGCTAGAAACAGGCTAGACACAACCTAGACACAGGCTAGACACAGGCTAGACACAGGCTAGACACTGGCTTGGCACAGACTAGACACTGCCTGAGCACAGGCTAGACACAGGCTAGAAACTGGCTAGGCACAGGCTAGACACAGGCTAGACACTGGCTGGGCACAGGCTAGACACTGACTAGGCACAGGCTAGACACTGGCTAGGCACAGGCTAGACAATGGCTATGTACAGGATAGGAAATGGCTATGTACAGGCTAGGCACTGGCTAGGTACAGGCTAGGTACTGGCTAGGTACAGGCTAGGCAGAGGCTAGGCACATGCTAGACACAGGCTAGACAAAGGCTAGACACAGGCTAGACACAGGCTAGACACATTCTAAACACAGGCTAGACACAGGCTAGACACAGGCTAGACACATTCTAAACACAGGCTAGACACAGGAAAGACACAGGCTCGACACAGGCTAGACACAGGCTAGACACAGGCTAGACACAGGCTAGACACAAGCTAGACACAGGCTAGACACAGGCTAGACACAGGCTAGACACAGGCTAGACACAGGCTAGACACAGGCTAGACACTAGCTAGACACAGGCTAGACACAGGCTAGACACAGGCTAGACACAGGCTAGACACAGGCTAGACAGGCTAGACACAGGCTAGACACAGGCTAGACACAGGCTAGACACAGGCTAGACACAGGCTAGACACAGGCTAGACACAGGCTAGACACAGGCTAGACACAGGCTAGAAACAGGCTAGACACAAGCTAGTCACAGGCTAGACACTGGCTAAGCACAGGCTAGACACAGGCTAGAAACTGGCTAGGCACAGGCTAGACAAAGGCTAGACACTGGCTAGGCACAGGCTAGGCACTGGCTAGATACTGGCTAGGCACACGCCATGCACATGCCTGTCTCAGGCAAGGCACAAGCTAAACACAGGCTAGATACAGGCTAGACACAGGCTAGACACAGGCTAGAAACAGGCTAGACACAAGCTAGACACAGGCTAGACACAGGCTAGACACTGGCTTGGCACAGACTAGACACTGCCTGAGCACAGGCTAGATACAGGCTAGAAACTGGCTAGGCACAGGCTAGACACAGGCTAGACACTGGCTGGGCACAGGCTAGACACTGACTAGGCACAGGCTAGACACTGGCTAGGCACAGGCTAGACAATGGCTATGTACAGGATAGGAAATGGCTATGTACAGGCTAGGCACTGGCTAGGTACAGGCTAGGTACTGGCTAGGTACAGGCTAGGTACAGGCTAGGCAGAGGCTAAGCACATGCTAGACACAGGCTAGACACAGGCTAGACAAAGGCTAGACACAGGCTAGACACAGGCTAGACACAGGCTAGACACAGGCTAGACACAGGCTAGACACAGGCTAGACACAGGCTAGACACATTCTAAACACAGGCTAGACACAGGCTAGACACAGGCTCGACACAGGCTAGACACAGGCTAGACACAGGCTAGACACAAGCTAGACACAGGCTAGACACAGAATAGACACAGGCTAGACACAGGCTAGACACAGGCTAGACACTAGCTAGACACAGGCTAGACACAGGCTAGACACAGGCTAGACACAGGCTAGAAACAGGCTAGATACAGGCTAGACACAGGCTAGACACAGGCTAGACACAGGCTAGACACAGGCTAGACACAGGCTAGACACACGCTAGAAACAGGCTAGACACAAGCTAGTCACAGGCTCGACACTGGCTAAGCACAGGCTAGACACAGGCTAGAAACTGGCTAGGCAGGGGCTAGACACAGGCTAGACACTGGCTGGGCACAGGCTAGACACTGACTAGGCACAGGCTAGACACTGGCTAGGCACAGGCTAGACAATGGCTATGTACAGGATAGGCACTGGCTATATACAGGCTAGGCACTGGCTAGGTACAGGCTAGGTACTGGCTAGACACAGGCTAGACAAAGGCTAGATACAGGCTAGACACAGGCTAGACACAGGCTAGACACAGGCTAGAAACAGGCTAGACACAAGCTAGTCACTGGCTAGACACTGGCTAAGCACAGGCTAGACACAGGCTAGAAACTGGCTAGGAACAGACACTGGCTAGGCACAGGCTATGCAAATGCCAGTCACAGGCAAGGCACAGGCTAGACACAGGCTACACACAGGCTGGGCACAGGCTAGGCACAGGCTAGGCACTGGCTAGACACTGGCTAGGCACACGCTATGCACATGCCAGTCTCAGGCAAGGCACAGGCTAGACAAAGGCTAGACACTGGCTAGGCACAGGCTAGACAAAGGCTAGACACTCGCTAGGCACAGGCTAGGCACATGCCTGTCTCAGGCAAGGCACAGGCTAGACACAGGCTAGACACAGGCTAGACACAGGCCAGAAACAGGCTAGACACAAGCTAGACACAGGCTAGACACAGGCTAGACACTGGCTAGACACAGGCTAGACACAGGCTAGACAGAGGCTAGAAACTGGCAAGGCACAGGCTAGACACAGGCTAGACACTGGCTGGGCACAGGCTATACACTGGCTAGGCACAGGCTAGACACAGGCTAGACACAGGCTAGAAACAGGCTAGACACAGGCTAGACACAGCCTAGACACAGCCTAGACACAGGCTAGACACTGGCTGGGCACACGCTATGCACTGGCTAGACACTGGCTAGGCACACGCCATGCACATGCCTGTCTCAGGCAAGGCACAGGCTAGACACAGGCTAGACACAGGCTAGACACAGGCTGGACACAGGCTAGAAACAGGCTAGACACAAGCTAGACACAGGCTAGACACTGGCTTGGCACAGACTAGACACTGCCTGAGCACAGGCTAGACACAGGCTAGAAACTGGCTAGGCACAGGCTAGACACAGGCTAGACACTGGCTGGGCACAGGCTAGACACTGACTAGGCACAGGCTAGACACTGGCTAGGCACAGGCTAGACAATGGCTATGTACAGGATAGGCACTGGCTATGTACAGGCTAGGCACTGGCTAGGTACAGGCTAGGTATTGGCTAGGTACAGGCTAGGTACTGGCTAGGTACAGGCTAGGCACTGGCTAGGTACAGGCTAGGCAGAGGCTAGGCACATGCTAGACACAGGCTAGACACAGGCTAGACAAAGGCTAGACACAGGCTAGACAAAGGCTAGACACAAGCTAGACACAGGCTAGACACAGGCTAGACACAGGCACGACACAGGCTAGACACAGGCTAGACACAGGCTAGACACAGGCTAGACACAGGCTAGACACAGGCTAGACACAGGCTAGACACAGGCTAGACAAAGGCTAGACAATGGCTTTGAACAGGCTAGACAATGGCTATGAACAGGCTAGGCACTGGTTAGGTACGGGCTAGGTACTGGCTAGGTACAGGCTAGGCACTGGCTAGGTACAGGCTAGGCACTGGCTAGGCACTGGCTAGGTACAGGCTAGGCAGAGGCTAGGCACATGCTTGACACAGGCTAGACACAGGCTAGACAAAGGCTAGACAAAGGCTAGACACAGGCTAGACACAGGCTAGACACAGGCTAGACACAGGCTAGAAACCGTCAAGTCACAGACTAGACACAGGCTAGACAGAGGCTACACACTGGCTAGGCACAGGCTAGACTCTGGCTATGCACAGGCTAGACAAAGGCTAGACACTGGCTTGGCACAGGCTAGGCACTGGCTAGACACTGGCTAGGCATACGCTATGCACATGCCAGTCTCAGGCTAGACACTGGCTAGGCACAGGCTATGCACATGCCAGTCACAAGCAAGGCACAGGCTAGACACTGGATAGACACTGGCTAGGCACAGGATAGACACTGGCTTCGCACAGACTAGACACTGGCTAAGCACAGGCTAGACACAGGCTTGAAACTGGCTAGGCACAGGCTAGACACAGGCTAGACACTGGCTGGGCACAGGCTAGACACTGGCTAGGCACAGGCTAGACACAGGCTAGAAACTGGCTAGGCACAGGCTAGACACAGGCTAGACACTGGCTGGGCACAGGCTAGACACTGGCTAGGCACAGGCTAGACACAGGCTAGACACAGGCTAGACACAGGCTAGACACAGGCTAGACACAGGCTAGACACAGGCTAGACACAGGCAACACAGGCTAGACACAGGCTAGACACAGGCTAGACACAAGCTAGACACAGGCTAGACACAGGCTAGACACAGGCTAGAAACAGGCTAGACACAGGCTAAGGCTAGACACAGGCTAGACACATGCTAGACACAGGCTAGACACAGGCTAGACACAGGCTAGACACAGGCTAGACACAGGCTAGACACAGGCTAGACACAGGCTAGACACAGGCTAGACACAGGCTAGACACAGGCTAGACACAGGCTAGACACAGGCTAGACACAGGCTAGACACAGGCTAGACACAGGCTAGACACTGGCTAGGCACAGGCTAGGCACTGGCTAGACACTGGCTAGGCACACGCTATGCACATGCCTGTCTCAGGCAAGGCACAGGCTAGACACAGGCTAGGCACAGGCTAGGCACTGGCTAGTCACTGGCTAGGCACAGGCTAGACACAGGCTAGACACAGGCTAGATACAGGCTAGACACAGGCTAGACACAGGCTAGACACATGCTAGACACAGGCTAGACACAGGCTAGACACAGGCTAGACACAAGCTAGACATAGGCTAGGCACAGGCTAGACACAGGCTAGACACAGGCTAGACACAGGCTAGACACAGGCTAGACACAGGCTAGACACAGACTTGATACAAGCTAAACACAGGCTAGACGCAGGCTAGACACAGGCTAGACACAGGCTAGACACAGGCTAGACACAGGCTAGACACATGCTAGACACAGGCTAGACACAGGCTAGACACAGGCTAGATACAGGCTAGACAGGCTAGATACAGGCTAGACACAGGCTAGACACTGGCTGGGCACAGGCTAGACAATGGCTTTGAACAGGCTAGACAATAGCTATGAACAGGCTAGGCACTGGTTAGGTACGGGCTAGGTACTGGTTAGGTACAGGCTAGGCACTGGCTAGGTACAGGCTAGGCACTGGCTAGGCACTGGCTAGGTACAGGCTAGGCAGAGGCTAGGCACATGCTTGACACAGGCTAGACACAGGCTAGACAAAGGCTAGACAAAGGCTAGACACAGGCTAGACACAGGCTAGACACAGGCTAGACACAGGCTAGACACAGGCTAGACACAGGCTAGACACAGGCTAGAAACCGTCAAGTCACAGACTAGACACAGGCTAGACAGAGGCTACACACTGGCTAGGCACAGGCTGGACTCTGGCTATGCACAGGCTAGACAAAGGCTAGACACTGGCTAGGCACAGGCTAGGCACTGGCTAGACACTGGCTAGGCATACGCTATGCACATGCCAGTCTCAGGCTAGACACTGGCTAGGCACAGGCTATGCACATGCCAGTCACAGGCAAGGCACAGGCTAGACACTGGATAGACACTGGCTAGGCACAGGATAGACACTGGCTTCGCACAGACTAGACACTGGCTAAGCACAGGCTAGACACAGGCTAGAAACTGGCTAGGCACAGGCTAGACACAGGCTAGACACTGGCTGGGCACAGGCTAGACACTGGCTAGGCACAGGCTAGACACAGGCTAGAAACTGGCTAGGCACAGGCTAGACACAGGCTAGACACTGGCTGGGCACAGGCTAGACACTGGCTAGGCACAGGCTAGACACAGGCTAGACACAGGCTAGACACAGGCTAGACACAGGCTAGACACAGGCTAGACACAGGCAACACAGGCTAGACACAGGCTAGACACAGGCTAGACACAGGCTAGACACAGGCTAGACACAGGCTAGACACAGGCTAGACACTGGGCTAGACACAGGCTAGACACAGGCTAGACACAGGCTAGACACAGGCTAGACACAGGCTAGACACAGGCTAGACACAGGCTAGACACAGGCTAGACACAGGCTAGACACAGGCTAGACACAGGCTAGACACAGGCTAGACACAGGCTAGACACAGGCTAGACACAGGCTAGACACAGGCTAGACACTGGCTAGGCACAGGCTAGGCACTGGCTAGACACTGGCTAGGCACACGCTATGCACATGCCTGTCTCAGGCAAGGCACAGGCTAGACACAGGCTAGGCACAGGCTAGGCACTGGCTAGTCACTGGCTAGGCACAGGCTAGACACAGGCTAGACACAGGCTAGATACAGGCTAGACACAGGCTAGACACAGGCTAGACACATGCTAGACACAGGCTAGACACAGGCTAGACACAGGCTAGACACAAGCTAGACATAGGCTAGGCACAGGCTAGACACAGGCTAGACACAGGCTAGACACAGGCTAGACACAGGCTAGACACAGGCTAGACACAGGCTAGACACAGGCTAGTCACAGACTTGACACAAGCTAAACACAGGCTAGACGCAGGCTAGACACAGGCTAGACACAGGCTAGACACAGGCTAGACAAAGGCTAGACACATGCTAGACACAGGCTAGACACAGGCTAGACACAGGCTAGATACAGGCTAGACACATGCTAGACACTGGCTGGGCACAGGCTAGACACTGGATAGACACAAGCTAGGCACAGGCTAGACACAGGCTAGACACAGGCTAGACACAGGCTAGACACAGGCTAGACACAGGCTAGACACAGGCCAGACACAGGCCTGACACAGGCTAGACACAGGCCTGACACAGGCCTGACACAGGCTAGACACAGGCTAGACACAGGCTAGACACAGGCTAGACACAGGCTAGACACAGGCTAGACACAGGCTAGACACAGGCTAGACACAGGCTAGACACAGGCTAGACACAGGCTAGACACAGGCTAGACACTGGCTAGGCACAGGCTAGACACAGGCTAGACACAGGCTAGACACAGGCTAGACACAGGCTAGACACAGGCTAGACACAGGCTAGACACAGGCTAGACACAGGCTAAACACAGGCTAGACACAGGCTAGACACAGGCCAGACACTGGCTAGGCACAGGCTAGGCAATGGCTAGACACTGGCTAGGCACACGCTATGCACATGGCTGTCTCAGGCAAGGCACAGGCTAGACACAGGCTAGGCACAGGCTAGGCACTGGCTAGTCACTGGCTAGGCACAGGCTAGACACAGGCTAGACACAGGCTAGATACAGGCTAGACACAGGCTAGACACAGGCTAGACACATGCTAGACACAGGCTAGACACAGGCTAGACACAGGCTAGACACAAGCTAGACATAGGCTAGGCACAGGCTAGACACAGGCTAGACACAGGCTAGACACAGGCTAGACACAGGCTAGACACAGGCTAGACACAGACTTGACACAAGCTAAACACAGGCTAGACGCAGGCTAGACACAGGCTAGACACAGGCTAGACACAGGCTAGACACATGCTAGACACAGGCTAGACACAGGCTAGATACAGGCTAGACACAGGCTAGACACTGGCTGGGCACAGGCTAGACAATGGCTTTGAACAGGGTAGACAATGGCTATGAACAGGCTAGGCACTGGTTAGGTACGGGCTAGGTACTGGCTAGGTACAGGCTAGGCACTGGCTAGGTACAGGCTTGGCACTGGCTAGGCACTGGCTAGGTACAGGCTAGGCAGAGGCTAGGCACATGCTTGACACAGGCTAGACACAGGCTAGACAAAGGCTAGACAAAGGCTAGACAAAGGCTAGACACAGGCTAGACACAGGCTAGACACAGGCTAGACACAGGCTAGACACAAGCTAGAAACCGTCAAGTCACACTCTAGACACAGGCTAGACAGAGGCTACACACTGGCTGGGCACAGGCTAGACTCTGGCTATGCACAGGCTAGACAAAGGCTAGACACTGGCTAGGCACAGGCTAGGCACTGGCTAGACACTGGCTAGGCATACGCTATGCACATGCCAATCTCAGGCTAGACACTGGCTAGGCACAGGCTATGCACATGCCAGTCACAGGCAAGGCACAGGCTAGACACTGGATAGACACTGGCTAGGCACAGGATAGACACTGGCTTCGCACAGACTAGACACTGGCTAAGCACAAGCTAGACACAGGCTAGAAACTGGCTAGGCACAGGCTAGACACAGGCTGGACACTGGCTGGGCACAGGCTAGACACTGGCTAGGCACAGGCTAGACACAGGCTAGAAACTGGCTAGGCACAGGCTAGACACTGGCTAGACACTGGCTAGGCACAGCCTAGACTCTGACTAGGCTCAGGCTAGACACAGGCTAGACACAGGCTAGACACAGGCTAGACACAGGCTAGACACAGGCTAGACACAGGCAACACAGGCTAGACACAGGCTAGACACAGGCTAGATACATGCTAGACACAGGCTAGACACAGGCTAGACACAGGCTAGACACAGGCTAGACACAGGCAACACAGGCTAGACACAGGCTAGACACAGGCTAGACACATGCTAGACACAGGCTAGACACAGGCTAGACACAGGCTAGAAACAGGCTAGACACAGGCTAGACACAGGCTAGACACATGCTAGACACAGGCTAGACACAGGCTAGACACAGGCTAGACACAGGCTAGACACAGGCTAGACACAGGCTAGACACAGGCTAGACACAGGCTAGACACAGGCTAGACACAGGCTAGACACAGGCTAGACACAGGCTAGACACAGGCTAGACACAGGCTAGACACTGGCTAGGCACAAGCTAGGCACTGGCTAGACACTGGCTAGGCACACGCTATGCACATGCCTGTCTCAGGCAAGGCACAGGCTAGACACAGGCTAGGCACAGGCTAGGCACTGGCTAGTCACTGGCTAGGCACATGCTAGACACAGGCTAGACACAGGCTAGATACAGGCTAGACACAGGCTAGATACAGGCTAGACACAGGCTAGACACAGGCTAGACACATGCTAGACACAGGCTAGACACAGGCTAGACACAGGCTAGACACAAGCTAGACATAGGCTAGGCACAGGCTAGTCACAGGCTAGATACAGGCTAGACACAGGCTAGACACAGGCTAGACACATGCTAGACACAGGCTAGACACAGGCTAGTCACAGACTTGACACAAGCTAAACACAGGCTAGACACAAGCTAGACACAGGCTAGACACAGGCTGGACACAGGCTAGACACAGGCTAGACACAGGCTAGACACAGGCTAGACACATGCTAGACACAGGCTAGACACAGGCTAGACACAGGCTAGATACAGGCTAGACACAGGCTAGACACTGGCTGGGCACAGGCTAGACACTGGATAGACACAAGCTAGACACAGGCTAGACACAGGCTAGACACAGGCTAGACACAGGCTAGACACAGGCCAGAAACAGGCCTGACACAGGCTAGACACAGGCTAGACACAGGCTAGACACAGGCTAGACACAGGCTAGACACAGGCTAGACACAGGCTAGACACAGGCCAGACACAGGCTAGACACAGGCTAGACACAGGCTAGACACAGGCTAGACACAGGCTAGACACAGGCTAGACACAGGCTAGACACAGGCTAGACACAGGCTAGACACAGGCTAGACACAGGCTAGACACAGGCTAGACACAGGCTAGACACAGGCTAGACACAGGCTAGACACAGGCTAGACAGGCTAGACACAGGCTAGACACAGGCTAGACACAGGCTAGACACAGGCTAGACACAGGCTAGACACAGGCTAGACACAGGCTAGACACAGGCAAGACACAGGCTAGACACAGGCTAGACACAGGCTAGACACAGGCTAGACACAGGCTAGACACAGGCTAGACACAGGCTAGACACAGGCTAGACACAGGCTAGACACAGGCTAGGCACAGGCTAGGCACAGGCTAGACACCGTCTAGACACCGGCTAGACACTGGCTAGACACAGACTAGACACAGGCTAGACAGAGGCTATACACTGGCTAGGCTATCCACAGGCTAGACACAGGCTAGACACTGGCTAGGCACAGGCTAGGCACTGGCTAGACACTGGCTAGGCACACGCTATGCACATGCCTGTCTCAGGCAAGGCACAGGCTAGCAACAAGCTGGACACTGGCTAGGCACAGGCTATGCACATGCCAGTCACAGGCAAGGCACAGGCTAGACACAGGCTAGGCACAGGCTAGGCACAGGCTTGGCACTGGCTAGACACTGGCTAGGCACACGCTATGCACATGCCAGTCTCAGGCAAGGCACAGGCTAGACACAGGCTAGACACTGGCTAGGCACAGGCTATGCACATGCCAGTCACAGGCAAGGCACAGGCTAGACACAGGCTAGACACAGGCTAGGCACAGGCTAGGCACAGGCTAGGCACAGGCTAGGCACAGGCTAGGCACAGGCTAGGCACAGGCTAGGCACTGGCTAGACACTGGCTAGGCACACGCAATGCACATGCAAGTCTCAGGCAAGGCACAGGCTAGACACAGTCTAGACACAGGCTAGACACTGGCTAGGCACAGGCTATGCACATGGCAGTCACAGGCAAGGCATAGGCTAGACACAGGCTAGACACAGGCTAGGCACAGGCTAGGCACAGGCTAGACACTTGCTAGACACAGGCTAGACACAGGCTAGACACAGGCTAGATACAGGCTAGACACAGGCTAGACACTGGCTGGGCACAGGCTAGACACTGGATAGACACAAGCTAGACACAGGCTAGACACAGGCTAGACACAGGCTAGACACAGGCTAGACACAGGCCAGACACAGGCCTGACACAGGCTAGACACAGGCTAGACACTGGCTAGTCACTGGCTAGGCACAGGCTAGACACAGGCTAGACACATGCTAGACACAGGCTAGACACAGGCTAGACACAGGCTAGACACAAGCTAGACATAGGCTAGGCACAGGCTAGACACAGGCTAGACACAGGCTAGACACAGGCTAGACACAAGCTAGACACAGACTTGACACAAGCTAAACACAGGCTAGACGCAGGCTAGACACAGGCTAGACACAGGCTAGACACAGGCTAGACACAGGCTAGACACAGGCTAGACACAGGCTAGACACAGGCTAGACACAGGCTAGACACAGGCTAGATACAGGCTAGACACAGGCTGGACACTGGCTGGGCACAGGCTAGACAATGGCTTTGAACAGGGTAGACAATGGCTATGAACAGGCTAGGCACTGGTTAGGTACGGGCTAGGTACTGGCTAGGTACAGGCTAGGCACTGGCTAGGTACAGGCTTGGCACTGGCTAGGCACTGGCTAGGTACAGGCTAGGCAGAGGCTAGGCACATGCTTGACACAGGCTAGACACAGGCTAGACAAAGGCTAGACAAAGGCTAGACAAAGGCTAGACACAGGCTAGACACAGGATAGACACAGGCTAGACACAGGCTAGACACAGGCTAGAAACCGTCAAGTCACACTCTAGACACAGGCTAGACAGAGGCTACACACTGGCTAGGCACAGGCTAGGCACTGGCTAGACACTGGCTAGGCATACGCTATGCACATGCCAGTCTCAGGCTAGACACTGGCTAGGCACAGGCTATGCACATGCCAGTCACAGGCAAGGCACAGGCTAGACACTGGATAGACACTGGCTAGGCACAGGATAGACACTGGCTTCGCACAGACTAGACACTGGCTAAGCACAAGCTAGACACAGGCTAGAAACTGGCTAGGCACAGGCTAGACACAGGCTAGACACTGGCTAGACACAGGCTAAACACAGGCTAGACACAGGCTAGACACAGGCTAGACACAGGCTAGACACAGGCTAGACACAGACTTGACACAAGCTAAACACAGGCTAGACGCAGGCTAGACACAGGCTAGACACAGGCTAGACACAGGCTAGACACAGGCTAGACACATGCTAGACACAGGCTAGACACAGGCTAGATACAGGCTAGACACAGGCTGGACACTGGCTGGGCACAGGCTAGACAATGGCTTTGAACAGGGTAGACAATGGCTATGAACAGGCTAGACACTGGTTAGGTACGGGCTAGGTACTGGCTAGGTACAGGCTAGGCACTGGCTAGGTACAGGCTTGGCACTGGCTAGGCACTAGCTAGGTACAGGCTAGGCAGAGGCTAGGCACATGCTTGACACAGGCTAGACACAGGCTAGACAAAGGCTAGACAAAGGCTAGACAAAGGCTAGACACAGGCTAGACACAGGCTAGACACAGGCTAGACACAGGCTAGACACAGGCTAGAAACCGTCAAGTCACACTCTAGACACAGGCTAGCCAAGGCTACACACTGGCTAGGCACAGGCTAGGCACTGCCTAGACACTGGCTAGGCACACGCTATGCACATGGCTGTCTCAGGCAAGGCACAGGCTAGACACAGGCTAGGCACAGGCTAGACACTGGCTAGTCACTGGCTAGGCACAGGCTAGACACAGGCTAGACACAGGCTAGACACAAGCTAGACATAGGCTAGGCACAGGCTAGACACAGGCTAGACACAGGCTAGACACAGGCTAGACACAGGCTAGACACAGACTTGACACAAGCTAAACACAGGCTAGACGCAGGCTAGACACAGGCTAGACACAGGCTAGACACAGGCTAGACACAGGCTAGACACAGGCTAGACACATGCTAGACACAGGCTAGACACAGGCTTGATACAGGCTAGACACAGGCTGGACACTGGCTGGGCACAGGCTAGACAATGGCTTTGAACAGGGTAGACAATGGCTATGAACAGGCTAGGCACTGGTTAGGTACGGGCTAGGTACTGGCTAGGTACAGGCTAGGCACTGGCTAGGTACAGGCTTGGCACTGGCTAGGCACTGGCTAGGTACAGGCTAGGCAGAGGCTAGGCACATGCTTGACACAGGCTAGACACAGGCTAGACAAAGGCTAGACAAAGGCTAGACAAAGGCTAGACACAGGCTAGACACAGGCTAGACACAGGCTAGACACAGGCTAGACACAGGCTAGAAACCGTCAAGTCACACTCTAGACACAGGCTAGACAGAGGCTACACACTGGCTAGGCACAGGCTAGACTCTGGCTATGCACAGGCTAGACAAAGGCTAGACACTGGCTAGGCACAGGCTAGACAAAGGCTAGACACTGGCTAGGCACAGGCTAGGCACAGGCTAGGCACTGGCTAGACACTGGCTAGGCATACGCTATGCACATGCCAGTCTCAGGCTAGACACTGGCTAAACACAGGCTATGCACATGCCAGTCACAGGCAAGGCACAGGCTAGACACTGGATAGACACTGGCTAGGCACAGGATAGACACTGGCTTCGCACAGACTAGACACTGGCTAAGCACAAGCTAGACACAGGCTAGAAACTGGCTAGGCACAGGCTAGACACAGGCTAGACACTGGCTGGGCACAGGCTAGACACTGGCTAGGCACAGGCTAAGAAACTGGCTAGGCACAGGCTAGACACAGGCTAGACACTGGCTGGGCACAGGCTAGACACTGGCTAGGCACAGGCTAGACACAGGCTAGACACAGGCTAGACACAGGCTAGACACAGGATAGACACAGGCTAGACACAGGCAACACAGGCTAGACACAGGCTAGACACAGGCTAGATACATGCTAGACACAGGCTAGACACAGGCTAGACACAGGCTAGAAACAGGCTAGACACATGCTAGACACAGGCTAGACACATGCTAGACACAGGCTAGACACAGGCTAGACACAGGCTAGACACAGGCTAGACACAGGCTAGACACAGGCTAGACACAGGCTAGACACAGGCTAGACACAGGCTAGACACAGGCTAGACACAGGCTAGACACAGGCTAGACACAGGCTAGACACAGGCTAGACACAGGCTAGACACAGGCTAGACACAGGCTAGACACAGGCTAGACACAGGCTAGACACAGGCTAGACACAGGCTAGACACAGGCTAGACACTGGCTAGGCACAAGCTAGGCACTGGCTAGACACTGGCTAGGCACACGCTATGCACATGCCTGTCTCAGGCAAGGCACAGGCTAGACACAGGCTAGGCACAGGCTAGGCACTGGCTAGTCACTGGCTAGGCACAGGCTAGACACAGGCTAGACACAGGCTAGATACAGGCTAGACACAGGCTAGATACAGGCTAGACACAGGCTAGACACAGGCTAGACACATGCTAGACACAGGCTAGACACAGGCTAGACACAGGCTAGACACAAGCTAGACATAGGCTAGGCACAGGCTAGACACAGGCTAGACACAGGCTAGACACAGGCTAGACACAGGCTAGACACAGGCTAGTCACAGACTTGACACAAGCTAAACACAGGCTAGACGCAAGCTAGACACAGGCTAGACACTGGCTAGACACAGGCTAGACACAGGCTAGACACAGGCTAGACACAGGCTAGACACAGGCTAGACACAGGCTAGACACAGGCTAGACACAGGCTAGACACAGGCTAGACACATGCTAGATACAGGCTAGACACAGGCTAGACACAGGCTAGATACAGGCTAGACACAGGCTAGACACTGGCTGGGCACAGGCTAGACACTGGATAGACACAAGCTAGACACAGGCAAGACACAGGCTAGACACAGGCTAGACACAGGCTAGACACAGGCTAGACACAGGCTAGACACAGGCTAGACACAGGCAAGACACAGGCTAGACACAGGCTAGACACAGGCTAGACACAGGCTAGACACAGGCTAGACACAGGCTAGACACAGGCTAGACACAGGCTAGACACAGGCTAGACACAGGCTAGACACAGGCTAGACACAGGCAAGACACAGGCTAGACACAGGCTAGACACAGGCTAGACACAGGCTAGACACAGGCTAGACACAGGCTAGACACAGGCTAGACACAGGCTAGACACAGGCTAGACACAGGCTAGACACAGGCTAGACACAGGCTAGACACAGGCTAGACACAGGCTAGACACAGGCTAGACACCGTCTAGACACCGGCTAGACACTGGCTAGACACAGACTAGACACAGGCTAGACACAGGCTAGACACAGGCTAGACACAGGCTAGACACAGGCCAGACACAGGCCTGACACAGGCTAGACACAGGCTAGACACAGGCTAGACACAGGCTAGACACAGGCTAGACATAGGCTAGACACAGGCCAGACACAGGCTAGACACAGGCTAGACACAGGCTAGACACAGGCTAGACACAGGCTAGACACAGGCTAGACACAGGCTAGACACAGGCTAGACACAGGCTAGACACAGGCTAGACACAGGCTAGACACAGGCTAGACACAGGCTAGACACAGGCTAGACACAGGCAAGACACAGGCTAGACACAGGCTAGACACAGGCTAGACACAGGCTAGACACAGGCTAGACACAGGCAAGACACAGGCTAGACACAGGCTAGACACAGGCAAGACACAGGCTAGACACAGGCTAGACACAGGCTAGACACAGGCTAGACACAGGCTAGACACAGGCTAGACACAGGCTAGACACAGTCTAGACACCGGCTAGACACTGGCTAGACACAGACTAGACACAGGCTAGACAGAGGCTATACACTGGCTAGGCTATCCACAGGCTAGACAAAGGCTAGACACTGGCTAGGCACAGGCTAGGCACTGGCTAGACACTGGCTAGGCACACGCTATGCACATGCCTGTCTCAGGCAAGGCACAGGCTAGCAACAAGCTGGACACTGGCTAGGCACAGGCTATGCACATGCCAGTCACAGGCAAGGCACAGGCTAGACACAGGCTAGGCACAGGCTAGGCACAGGCTTGGCACTGGCTAGACACTGGCTAGGCACACGCTATGCACATGCCAGTCTCAGGCAAGGCACAGGCTAGACACAGGCTAGACACTGGCTAGGCACAGGCTATGCACATGCCAGTCACAGGCAAGGCACAGGCTAGACACAGGCTAGACACAGGCTAGGCACAGGCTAGGCACAGGCTAGGCACAGGCTAGGCACAGGCTAGGCACAGGCTAGGCACAGGCTAGGCACAGGCTAGGCACAGGCTAGGCACAGGCTAGGCACAGGCTAGGCACAGGCTAGGCACAGGCTAGGCACAGGCTAGGCACAGGCTAGGCACAGGCTAGGCACAGGCTAGGCACAGGCTAGGCACAGGCTAGGCACAGGCTAGGCACAGGCTAGGCACAGGCTAGGCATTGGCTAGACACTGGCTAGGCACACGCAATGCACATGCCAGTCTCAGGCTAGACACTGGCTAGGCACAGGCTATGCACATGCCAGTCACAGGCAAGGCACAGGCTAGACACTGGATAGACACTGGCTAGGCACAGGATAGACACTGGCTTCGCACAGACTAGACACTGGCTAAGCACAAGCTAGACACAGGCTAGAAACTGGCTAGGCACAGGCTAGACACAGGCTAGACACTGGCTGGGCACAGGCTAGACACTGGCTAGGCACAGGCTAGACACAGGCTAGAAACTGGCTAGGCACAGGCTAGTCACAGGCTAGACACTGGCTGGGCACAGGCTAGACACTGGCTAGGCACAGGCTAGACACAGGCTAGACACAGGCTAGACACAGGCTAGACACAGGAAAGACACAGGCTAGACACAGGCAACACAGGCTAGACACAGGCTAGACACAGGCTAGATACATGCTAGACACAGGCTAGACACAGGCTAGACACAGGCTAGAAACAGGCTAGACACAGGCTAGACACAGGCTAGACACATGCTAGACACAGGCTAGACACAGGCTAGACACAGGCTAGACACAGGCTAGACACAGGCTAGACACAGGCTAGACACAGGCTAGACACAGGCTAGACACAGGCTAGACACAGGCTAGACACAGGCTAGACACAGGCTAGACACAGGCTAGACACAGGCTAGACACAGGCTAGACACAGGCTAGACACAGGCTAGACACAGGCTAGACACTGGCTAGGCACAAGCTAGGAACTGGCTAGACACTGGCTAGGCACACGCTATGCACATGCCTGTCTCAGGCAAGGCACAGGCTAGACACAGGCTAGGCACAGGCTAGGCACTGGCTAGTCACTGGCTAGGCACAGGCTAGACACAGGCTAGACACAGGCTAGATACAGGCTAGACACAGGCTAGATACAGGCTAGACACAGGCTAGACACAGGCTAGACACATGCTAGACACAGGCTAGACATAGGCTAGGCACAGGCTAGACACAGGCTAGACACAGGCTAGACACAGGCTAGACACAGGCTAGACACAGGCTAGACACAGGCTAGACACAGGCTAGTCACAGACTTGACACAAGCTAAACACAGGCTAGACGCAAGCTAGACACAGGCTAGACACAGGCTAGACACAGGCTAGACACAGGCTAGACACAGGCTAGACACAGGCTAGACACATGCTAGACACAGGCTAGACACAGGCTAGACACAGGCTAGATACAGGCTAGACACAGGCTAGACACTGGCTGGGCACAGGCTAGACACTGGATAGACACAAGCTAGACACAGGCTAGACACAGGCTAGACACAGGCTAGACACAGGCTAGACACAGGCTAGACACAGGCCAGACACAGGCCTGACACAGGCTAGACACAGGCTAGACACAGGCTAGACACAGGCTAGACACAGGCTAGACATAGGCTAGACACAGGCCAGACACAGGCTAGACACAGGCTAGACACAGGCTAGACACAGGCTAGACACAGGCTAGACACAGGCTAGACACAGGCTAGACACAGGCTAGACATAGGCTAGACACAGGCTAGACACAGGCTAGACACAGGCTAGACACAGGCTAGACACAGGCTAGACACAGGCTAGACACAGGCTAGACACAGGCTAGACACAGGCTAGACACAGGCTAGACACAGGCTAGACACAGGCTAGACACAGGCAAGACACAGGCTAGACACAGGCTAGACACAGGCTAGACACAGGCTAGACACAGGCTAGACACAGGCTAGACACAGGCTAGACACAGGCTAGACACAGGCTAGACACAGGCTAGACACAGGCTAGACACAGGCTAGGCACAGGCTAGGCACAGGCTAGACACCGTCTAGACACCGGCTAGACACTGGCTAGACACAGACTAAACACAGGCTAGACAGAGGCTATACACTGGCTAGGCTATCCACAGGCTAGACAAAGGCTAGACACTGGCTAGGCACAGGCTAGGCACTGGCTAGACACTGGCTAGGCACACGCTATGCACATGCCTGTCTCAGGCAAGGCACAGGCTAGCAACAAGCTGGACACTGGCTAGGCACAGGCTATGCACATGCCAGTCACAGGCAAGGCACAGGCTAGACACAGGCTAGGCACAGGCTAGGCACAGGCTTGGCACTGGCTAGACACTGGCTAGGCACACGCTATGCACATGCCAGTCTCAGGCAAGGCAAAGGCTAGACACAGGCTAGACACTGGCTAGGCACAGGCTATGCACATGCCAGTCACAGGCAAGGCACAGGCTAGACACAGGCTAGGCAGAGGCTAGGCACAGGCTAGGCACAGGCTAGACACAGGCTAGGCACAGGCTAGGCACAGGCTAGGCACTGGCTAGACACTGGCTAGGCACACGCAATGCACATGCAAGTCTCAGGCAAGGCACAGGCTAGACACCGGCTAGACACAGGCTAGACACTGGCTAGGCACAGGCTATGCACATGGCAGTCCCAGGCAAGGCATAGGCTAGACACAGGCTAGACACAGGCTAGGCACAGGCTAGGCACAGGCTAGGCACAGGCTAGGCACTGGCTAGACACTGGCTAGACACTGGCTAGGCACACGCTATGCACATGCCAGTCTCAGGCAAGGCACAGGCTAGACACACGCTAGACACAGGCTAGACACAGGCTAGACACAGGCTAGACACTGGCTAGGCACAGGCTATGCACATGCCAGTCTCAGGCAAGGCACAGGCTAGACACAGGCTAGGCACAGGCTAGGCACAGGCTAGGCACAGGCTAGGCACAGGCTAGGCACAGGCTTGGCACAGGCTAGGCACAGGCTAGGCACAGGCTAGGCACAGGCTAGGCACAGGCTAGGCACAGGCTAGGCACAGGCTAAGCACAGGCTAGGCACAGGCTAGGCACAGGCTAGGCAGAGGCTAGGCACAGGCTAGGCACAGGCTAGGCACTGGCTAGACACTGGCTAGGCACAAGCTATGCACATGGCAGTCACAGGCAAGGCACAGGCTAGACACAGGCTAGACACAGGCTAGGCACAGGTTAGGCACAGTCTAGGCACTGGCTAGACACTGGCTAGACACTGGCTAGGCACACGCTATGCACATGCCAGTCTCAGGCTAGACACACGCTAGACACAGGCTAGACACAGGCTAGACACTGGCTAGGCACAGGCTATGCACATGCCAGTCTCAGGCAAGGCACAGGCTAGACACAGGCTAGACACTGGCTAGGCACAGGCTATGCACATGCCAGTCACAGGCAAGGCACAGGCTAGACACAGGCTAGACACTGGCTAGGCACAGGCTAGACACTGGCTTGGCACAAGCTAGACACAGGCTAGACACAAGCTAGACACAGGCTAGACACAGGCCAGACACAGGCTAGAAACAGGCTAGACACAGGCTAGACACAGGCTAGACACAGGCTAGAAACTGGCTAGGCACAGGCTAGACACAGGCTAGACACTGGCTGGGCACAGGCTAGACACTGGCTAGGCACAATATAGACACAGGCTAGACACAGGCTAGAAACAGGCTAGAAACAGGCTAGACACAGGCTAGACACTGGCTTGGCACAGACTAGACACTGGCTATACACTGGCGAGGCACAGGCTAGACACAGGCTATGCACAGGCTAGACAAAGGCTAGACACTGGCTAGGCACACGCTATGCACATGCCTGTCTCAGGCAAGGCACAGGCTAGACACAAGCTAGACACAGGCTAGACACAGGCTAGACACAGGCTAGACACAGGCTAGACACAGGCTAGACACAGGCTAGACACAGGCTAGACACAGGCTAGACACAGGCTAGACACAGGCTAGACACAGGCTAGACACAGGATAGACACTGGCTGGGCACAGGCTAGACACTTGCTAGGCACAGGCTAGACAAAGGCTAGAAACTGGCAAGGCACAGGCTAGACACAGGCTAGACACTGGCTGGGCACAGGCTAGACACTGGCTATACACTGGCTAGGCACAGGCTGGACACAGGCGATGCACAGGCTAGACAAAGGCTAGACACTGGCTAGGCACACGCTATGCACATGCCTATCTCAGGCAAGGCACAGGCTAGACACAGGCTAGACACAGGCTAGAAACAGGCTAGACACAGGCTAGACACAGGCTAGACACAGGCTAGACACTGGCTTGGCACAGACTAGGCACTGGCTTAGCACAGGCTAGACAAAGGCTAGAAACTGGCTAGGCACAGGCTAGACACAGGCTAGACACTGGCTGGGCACAGGCTAGACACTGGCTAGGCACAGGCTAGACACTGGCTAGGCACAGGCTAGACAATGGCTATGTACAGGCTAGGCACTGGCTAGGAACAGGCTAGGTACTGGCTAGGTACAGGCTAGGTACAGGCTAGGCACTGGCTAGGTACAGGCTAGGCAGAGGCTAGGCACATGCTAGACACAGGCTAGACACAGGCTAGACAAAGGCTAGACACAGGCTAGACACAGGCTAGACACAGGCTAGACACAGGCTAGACACAGGCTAGACACAGGCTAGACACAGGCTAGACGAAGGCTAGAAACTGGATAGACACAGGCTAGAAACTGGATAGACACAGGCTAGGCACAGGCTAGGCACAGGCTAGGCACTGGCTAGACACTGGCTAGGCACAAGCTATGCACATGCCAGTCTCAGGCAAGGCACAGGCCAGACACAGGCTAGACACTGGCTAGGCACAGGCTATGCACATGCCAGTCACAGGCAAGGCACAGGCTAGCCACTGGCTAGGCACAGGCTATGCACATGGCAGTCACAGGCAAGGCACAGGCTAGACACAGGCTAGAAACAGGCTAGGCACAGGCTAGGCACAGGCTTGGCACTGGCTAGACACTGGCTAGACACAGGCTAGTCACAGACTTGACACAAGCTAAACACAGGCTAGACGCAAGCTAGACACAGGCTAGACACAGGCTAGACACAGGCTAGACACAGGCTAGACACAGGCTAGACACAGGCTAGACACAGGCTAGTCACAGACTTGACACAAGCTAAACACAGGCTAGACGCAAGCTAGACACAGGCTAGACACAGGCTAGAAACAGGCTAGACACAGGCTAGACACAGGCTAGACACAGGCTAGACACAGGCTAGACACTGGCTTGGCACAGACTAGACACTGGCTGTACACTGGCTAGGCACAGGCTAGACACAGGCTATGCACAGGCTAGACAAAGGCTAGACACTGGCTAGGCACACGCTATGCACATGCCTGTCTCAGGCAAGGCACAGGCTAGACACAGGCTAGACACAGGCTAGACAAAGGCTAGAAACTGGCTAGGCACAGGCTAGACACAGGCTAGACACTGGCTGGGCACAGGCAAGACACTGGCTATACACTGGCTAGGCACAGGCTGGACACAGGCTATGCACAGGCTAGACAAAGGCTAGGCACATGCTAGACACAGGCTAGACACAGGCAAGACACAGGCTAGACACTGGCTAGGCACAGGCTATGCACATGCCAGTCACAGGCAAGGCACAGGCTAGACACAGGCTAGGCACAGGCTAGACACAGGCTAGGCACAGGCTAGGCACTGGCTAGACACTGGCTAGGCACACGCAATGCACATGCAAGTCTCAGGCAAGGCACAGGCTAGACACAGGCTAGACACTGGCTTGGCACAGGCTATGCACATGGCAGTCACTGGCTAAGCACAGGCTAGACACAGGCTAGACACAGGCTAGGCACAGGCTAGACACAGGCTAGACACAGGCTAGTCACTGGCTAAGCACAGGCTAGATACAGGCTAGACACAGGCTAGATACAGGCTAGACACAGGCTAGACACAGGCTAGACACATGCTAGACACAGGCTAGACACAGGCTAGACACAGGCTAGACACAAGCTAGACATAGGCTAGGCACAGGCTAGACACAGGATAGACACAGGCTAGACACAGGCTAGACACAGGCTAGACACAGGCTAGTCACAGACTTGACACAAGCTAAACACAGGCTAGACGCAAGCTAGACACAGGCTAGACACAGGCTAGACACTGGCTAGACAAAGGCTAGACACTGGCTAGGCACAAGCTATGCACATGCCAGTCTCAGGCAAGGCACAGGCTAGACACAGGCTAGACACAGGCTAGACACAGGCTAGACACATGCTAGACACAGGCTAGACAAAGGCTAGACACAGGCTAGATACAGGCTAGACACAGGCTAGATACAGGCTAGACACAGGCTAGACACAGGCTAGACACATGCTAGACACAGGCTAGACACAGGCTAGACACAGGCTAGACACAAGCTAGACATAGGCTAGGCACAGGCTAGACACAGGCTAGAGACAGGCTAGACACAGGCTAGACACAGGCTAGACACAGGCTAGTCACAGACTTGACACAAGCTAAACACAGGCTAGACGCAAGCTAGACACAGGCTAGACACAGGCTAGACACAGGCTAGACACAGGCTAGACACAGGCTAGACACAGGCTAGTCACAGACTTGACACAAGCTAAACACAGGCTAGACGCAAGCTAGACACAGGCTAGACACAGGCTAGAAACAGGCTAGACACAGGCTAGACACAGGCTAGACACAGGCTAGACACAGGCTAGACACAGGCTAGACACTGGCTTGGCACAGACTAGACACTGGCTGTACACTGGCTAGGCACAGGCTAGACACAGGCTATGCACAGGCTAGACAAAGGCTAGACACTGGCTAGGCACACGCTATGCACATGCCTGTCTCAGGCAAGGCACAGGCTAGACACAGGCTGGACACAGGCTAGACAAAGGCTAGAAACTGGCTAGGCACAGGCTAGACACAGGCTAGACACTGGCTGGGCACAGGCAAGACACTGGCTATACACTGGCTAGGCACAGGCTGGACACAGGCTATGCACAGGCTAGACAAAGGCTAGACACAGGCTAGACACAGGCTAGACACAGGCTAGACACTGGCTAGGCACAGGCTTTGCACATGCCAGTCACAGGCAAGGCACAGGCTAGACACAGGCTAGGCACAGGCTAGACACAGGCTAGGCACAGGCTAGGCACTGGCTAGACACTGGCTAGGCACACGCAATGCACATGCAAGTCTCAGGCAAGGCACAGGCTAGACACAGGCTAGACACTGGCTTGGCACAGGCTATGCACATGGCAGTCACTGGCTAGGCACAGGCTAGACACAGGATAGACACAGGCTAGGCACAGGCTAGACACAGGCTAGACACAGGCTAGTCACTGGCTAGGCACAGGCTAGACACAGGCTAGACACAGGCTAGATACAGGCTAGACACAGGCTAGATACAGGCTAGACACAGGCTAGACACAGGCTAGACACATGCTAGACACAGGCTAGACACAGGCTAGACACAGGCTAGACACAAGCTAGACATAGGCTAGGCACAGGCTAGACACAGGCTAGACACAGGCTAGACACAGGCTAGACACAGGCTAGACACAGGCTAGTCACAGACTTGACACAAGTTAAACACAGGCTAGACGCAAGCTAGACACAGGCTAGACACAGGCTAGACACTGGCTAGACAAAGGCTAGACACTGGCTAGGCACAAGCTATGCACATGCCAGTCTCAGGCAAGGCACAGGCTAGACACAGGCTAGACACAGGCTAGATACAGGCTAGACACAGGCTAGATACAGGCTAGACACAGGCTAGACACACAGGCAAGACACTGGCTATACACTGGCTAGGCACAGGCTGGACACAGGCTATGCACAGGCTAGACAAAGGCTAGACACAGGCTAGACACAGGCTAGACACAGGCTAGACACTGGCTAGGCACACGCTATGCACATGCCTGTCTCAGGCAAGGCACAGGCTAGACACAGGCTAGGCACAGGCTAGGCACTGGCTAGTCACTGGCTAGGCACAGGCTAGACACAGGCTAGACACAGGCTAGATACAGGCTAGACACAGGCTAGATACAGGCTAAACACAGGCTAGACACAGGCTAGACACATTTCTAGACACAGGCCAGACACAGGCTAGACACAGGCTAGACACAAGCTAGACATAGGCTAGGCACAGGCTAGACACAGGCTAGACACAGGCTAGACACAGGCTAGACACAGGCTAGTCACAGACTTGACACAAGCTAAACACAGGCTAGACGCAAGCTAGACGCAAGCTAGACACAGGCTAGACACAGGCTAGACACAGGCTAGACACAGGCTAGACACAGGCTAGACACATGCTAGACACAGGCTAGACACAGGCTAGACACAGGCTAGATACAGGCTAGACACAGGCTAGACACTGGCTGGGCACAGGCTAGACACTGGATAGACACAAGCTAGACACAGGCTAGACACAAGCTAGACATAGGCTAGGCACAGGCTAGACACAGGCTAGACACAGGCTAGACACAGGCTAGTCACAGACTTGACACAAGCTAAACACAGGCTAGACGCAAGCTAGACACAGGCTAGACACAGGCTAGACACAGGCTAGACACAGGCTAGACACAGGCTAGACACAGGCTAGTCACAGACTTGACACAAGCTAAACACAGGCTAGACGCAAGCTAGACACAGGCTAGACACAGGCTAGAAACAGGCTAGACACAGGCTAGACACAGGCTAGACACAGGCTAGACACAGGCTAGACACAGGCTAGACACTGGCTTGGCACAGACTAGACACTGGCTGTACACTGGCTAGGCACAGGCTAGACATAGGCTATGCACAGGCTAGACAAAGGCTAGACACTGGCTAGGCACACGCTATGCACATGCCTGTCTCAGGCAAGGCACAGGCTAGACACAGGCTGGACACAGGCTAGACAAAGGCTAGAAACTGGCTAGGCACAGGCTAGACAAAGGCTAGAAACTGGCTAGGCACAGGCTAGACACAGGCTAGACACTGGCTGGGCACAGGCAAGACACTGGCTATACACTGGCTAGGCACAGGCTGGACACAGGCTATGCACAGGCTAGACAAAGGCTAGACACAGGCTAGACACAGGCTAGACACAGGCTAGACACTGGCTAGGCACAGGCTTTGCACATGCCAGTCTGAGGCAAGGCACAGGCTAGACACAGGCTAGGCACAGGCTAGACACAGGCTAGGCACAGGCTAGGCACTGGCTAGACACTGGCTAGGCACACGCAATGCACATGCAAGTCTCAGGCAAGGCACAGGCTAGACACAGGCTAGACACTGGCTTGGCACAGGCTATGCACATGGCAGTCACTGGCTAGGCACAGGCTAGACACAGGATAGACACAGGCTAGGCACAGGCTAGACACAGGCTAGACACAGGCTAGTCACTGGCTAGGCACAGGCTAGACACAGGCTAGACACAGGCTAGATACAGGCTAGACACAGGCTAGATACAGGCTAGACACAGGCTAGACACAGGGAAGACACATGCTAGACACAGGCTAGACACAGGCTAGACACAGGCTAGACACAAGCTAGACATAGGCTAGGCACAGGCTAGACACAGGCTAGACACAGGCTAGACACAGGCTAGACACAGGCTAGACACAGGCTAGTCACAGACTTGACACAAGTTAAACACAGGCTAGACGCAAGCTAGACACAGGCTAGACACAGGCTAGACACTGGCTAGACAAAGGCTAGACACTGGCTAGGCACAAGCTATGCACATGCCAGTCTCAGGCAAGGCACAGGCTAGACACAGGCTAGACACAGGCTAGATACAGGCTAGACACAGGCTAGATACAGGCTAGACACAGGCTAGACACACAGGCAAGACACTGGCTATACACTGGCTAGGCACAGGCTGGACACAGGCTATGCACAGGCTAGACAAAGGCTAGACACAGGCTAGACACAGGCTAGACACAGGCTAGACACTGGCTAGGCACACGCTATGCACATGCCTGTCTCAGGCAAGGCACAGGCTAGACACAGGCTAGGCACAGGCTAGGCACTGGCTAGTCACTGGCTAGGCACAGGCTAGACACAGGCTAGACACAGGCTAGATACAGGCTAGACACAGGCTAGATACAGGCTAAACACAGGCTAGACACAGGCTAGACACATTTCTAGACACAGGCCAGACACAGGCTAGACACAGGCTAGACACAAGCTAGACATAGGCTAGGCACAGGCTAGACACAGGCTAGACACAGGCTAGACACAGGCTAGACACAGGCTAGACACAGGCTAGTCACAGACTTGACACAAGCTAAACACAGGCTAGACGCAAGCTAGACACAGGCTAGACACAGGCTAGACACAGGCTAGACACAGGCTAGACACAGGCTAGACACAGGCTAGACACATGCTAGACACAGGCTAGACACAGGCTAGACACAGGCTAGATACAGGCTAGACACAGGCTAGACACTGGCTGGGCACAGGCTAGACACTGGATAGACACAAGCTAGACACAGGCTAGACACAGGCTAGACACAGGCTAGACACAGGCTAGACACAGGCTAGACACAGGCTAGACACAGGCTAGACACAGGCCAGACACAGGCCTGACACAGGCTAGACACAGGCTAGACACAGGCTAGACACAGGCTAGACACAGGCTAGACACAGGCTAGACATAGGCTAGACACAGGCCAGACACAGGCTAGACACAGGCTAGACACAGGCTAGACACAGGCTAGACACAGGCTAGACACAGGCTAGACACAGGCTAGACATAGGCTAGACACAGGCCAGACACAGGCTAGACACAGGCTAGACACAGGCTAGACACAGGCTAGACACAGGCTAGACACAGGCTAGACACAGGCTAGACACAGGCTAGACACAGGCTAGACACAGGCTAGACACAGGCTAGACACAGGCTAGACACAGGCTAGACACAGGCTAGACACAGGCAAGACACAGGCTAGACACAGGCTAGACACAGGCTAGACACAGGCTAGACACAGGCTAGACACAGGCAAGACAAAGGCTAGACACAGGCTAGGCACAGGCTAGGCACAGGCTAGACACCGTCTAGACACCGGCTAGACACTGGCTAGACACAGACTAAACACAGGCTAGACAGAGGCTATACACTGGCTAGGCTATCCACAGGCTAGACAAAGGCTAGACACTGGCTAGGCACAGGCTAGGCACTGGCTAGACACTGGCTAGGCACACGCTATGCACATGCCTGTCTCAGGCAAGGCACAGGCTAGCAACAAGCTGGACACTGGCTAGGCACAGGCTATGCACATGCCAGTCACAGGCAAGGCACAGGCTAGACACAGGCTAGGCACAGGCTAGGCACAGGCTTGGCACTGGCTAGACACTGGCTAGGCACACGCTATGCACATGCCAGTCTCAGGCAAGGCACAGGCTAGACACAGGCTAGACACTGGCTAGACACAGGCTATGCACATGCCAGTCACAGGCAAGGCACAGGCTAGACACAGGATAGACACAGGCTAGGCACAGGCTAGGCACAGGCTAGGCACAGGCTAGGCACAGGCTAGGCACAGGCTAGGCACAGGCTAGGCACAGGCTAGGCACAGGCTAGGCACTGGCTAGACACTGGCTAGGCACACGCAATGCACATGCAAGTCTCAGGCAAGGCACAGGCTAGACACAGGCTAGACACAGGCTAGACACTGGCTAGGCACAGGCTATGCACATGGCAGTCACAGGCAAGGCATAGGCTAGACACAGGCTAGACACAGGCTAGGCACAGGCTAGGCACAGGCTAGGCACAGGCTAGGCACTGGCTAGACACTGGCTAGACACTGGCTAGGCACACGCTATGCACATGCCAGTCTCAGGCAAGGCACAGGCTAGACACACGCTAGACACAGGCTAGACACAGGCTAGACACTGGCTAGGCACAGGCTATGCACATGCCAGTCTCAGGCAAGGCACAGGCTAGACACAGGCTAGGCACAGGCTAGGCACAGGCTAGGCACAGGCTAGGCACAGGCTAGGCACAGGCTAGGCACAGGCTAGGCACAGGCTAGGCACAGGCTAGGCACAGGCTAGGCACAGGCTAGGCACAGGCTAGGCAGGGCTAGGCACAGGCTAGGCACAGGCTAGGCACAGGCTAGGCACAGGCTAGGCACAGGCTAGGCACAGGCTAGGCACAGGCTAGGCACAGGCTAGGCACAGGCTAGGCACTGGCTAGACACTGGCTAGGCACACGCAATGCACATGCAAGTCTCAGGCAAGGCACAGGCTAGACACAGGCTAGACACTGGCTAGGCACAAGCTATGCACATGGCAGTCACAGGCAAGGCACAGGCTAGACACAGGCTGGACACAGGCTAGGCACAGGTTAGGCACAGTCTAGGCACTGGCTAGACACTGGCTAGACACTGGCTAGGCACACGCTATGCACATGCCTATCTCAGGCAAGGCACAGGCTAGACACAGGCTAGACACAGGCTAGACACAGGCTAGAAACAGGCTAGACACAGGCTAGACACAGGCTAGACACAGGCTAGACACTGGCTTGGCACAGACTAGACACTGGCTTAGCACAGGCTAGACAAAGGCTAGAAACTGGCTAGGCACAGGCTAGACACAGGCTAGACACTGGCTGGGCACAGGCTAGACACTGGCTAGGCACAGGCTAGACACTGGCTAGGCACAGGCTAGACAATGGCTATGTACAGGCTAGGCACTGGCTAGGTACAGGCTAGGTACTGGCTAGGTACAGGCTAGGCACTGGCTAGGTACAGGCTAGGCAGAGGCTAGACACAGGCTAGACACAGGCTAGACACAGGCTAGAAACTGGATAGACACAGGCTAGACACAGGCTAGGCACAGGCTATGCACATGCCAGTCACAGGCAAGGCACAGGCTAGACACAGGCTACACACAGGCTAGGCACAGGCTAGGCACAGGCTAGGCACTGGCGAGACACTGGCTAGGCACACGCAATGCACATGCCAGTCTCAGGCAAGGCACAGGCTAGACACAGGCTAGCCACTGGCTAGGCACAGGCTATGCACATGGCAGTCACAGGCAAGGCACAGGCTAGACACAGGCTAGACACAGGCTAGGCACAGGCTAGGCACAGGCTTGGCACTGGCTAGACACTGGCTAGACACTGGCTAGGCACACGCTATGCACATGCCAGTCTCAGGCAAGGCACAGGCTAGACACAGGCTAGACACTGGCTAGGCACAGGCTATGCACATGCCAGTCACAGGCAAGGCACAGGCTAGACACAGGCTAGACACTGGCTAGCCACAGGCTAGACACAGGCTAGACACAGGCTAGACACTGGCTTGGCACAGACTAGACACTGGCTTAGCACAGGCTAGACAAAGGCTAGAAACTGGCTAGGCACAGGCTAGACACAGGCTAGACACTGGCTGGGCACAGGCTAGACACTGGCTAGGCACAGGCTAGACACTGGCTAGGCACAGGCTAGGCACAGGCTAGGCACTGGCGAGACACTGGCTAGGCACACGCAATGCACATGCCAGTCTCAGGCAAGGCACAGGCTAGACACAGGCTAGCCACTGGCTAGGCACAGGCTATGCACATGGCAGTCACAGGCAAGGCACAGGCTAGACACAGGCTAGACACAGGCTAGGCACAGGCTAGGCACAGGCTTGGCACTGGCTAGACACTGGCTAGACACTGGCTAGGCACACGCTATGCACATGCCAGTCTCAGGCAAGGCACAGGCTAGACACAGGCTAGACACTGGCTAGGCACAGGCTATGCACATGCCAGTCTGAGGCAAGGCACAGGCTAGACACAGGCTAGACACTGGCTAGCCACAGGCTAGACACTGGCTTGGCACAGACTAGACACTGGCTAAGCACAGGCTAGACACAGGCTAGAAACTGGCTAGGCACAGGCTAGACACAGGCTAGACGCTGGCTGGGCACAGGCTAGATACTGGCTAGGCACAAACTAGACACAGGCTAGACACAGGCTAGACACAGGCTAGACACAGGCCAGACACAGGCTAGAAACAGGCTAGACACAGGCTAGACACAGGCTAGACACAGGCTAGACACAGGCTAGACACAGGCTAGACACAGGCTAGACACTGGCTTGGCACAGACTAGACACTGGCTGTACACTGGCTAGGCACAGGCTAGACACAGGCTATGCACAGGCTAGACAAAGGCTAGATACTGGCTAGGCACACGCTATGCACATGCCTGTCTCAGGCAAGGCACAGGCTAGACACAGGCTAGACACAGGCTAGACAAAGGCTAGAAACTGGCTAGGCACAGGCTAGACACAGGCTAGACACTGGCTGGGCACAGGCAAGACACTGGCTATACACTGGCTAGGCACAGGCTGGACACAGGCTATGCACAGGCTAGACAAAGGCTAGACACAGGCTAGACACAGGCTAGACACAGGCTAGACACAGGCTAGACACAGGCTAGACACAGGCTAGACACAGGCTAGACACAGGCTAGACACAGGCTAGACGCTGGCTGGGCACAGGCTAGACACTTGCTAGGCACAGGCTAGACAAAGGCTAGAAACTTGCTAGGCACAGGCTAGACACAGGCTAGACACTGGCTGGGCACAGGCTAGACACTGGCTATACACTGGCTAGGCACAGGCTGGACACAGGCTATGCACAGGCTAGACAAAGGCTAGACACTGGCTAGGCACACGCTATGCACATGCCTATCTCAGGCAAGGCACAGGCTAGACACAGGCTAGACACAGGCTAGACACAGGCTAGAAACAGGCTAGACACAGGCTAGACACAGGCTAGACACAGGCTAGACACTGGCTTGGCACAGACTAGACACTGGCATAGCACAGGCTAGACAAAGGCTAGACACTGGCTAGGCACAAGCTATGCACATGCCAGTCTCAGGCAAGGCACAGGCTAGACACAGGCTAGACACTGGCTAGGCACAGGCTATGCACATGCCAGTCACAGGCAAGGCACAGGCTAGACACAGGCTACACACAGGCTAGGCACAGGCAAGGCACTGGCTAGACACAGGCTAGCCACTGGCTAGGCACAGGCTATGCACATGGCAGTCACAGGCAAGGCACAGGCTAGACACAGGCTAGACACAGGCTAGACACAGGCTAGGCACAGGCTAGGCACAGGCTTGGCACTGGCTAGACACTGGCTAGACACTGGCTAGGCACACGCTATGCACATGCCAGTCTCAGGCAAGGCACAGGCTAGACACAGGCTAGACACTGGCTAGGCACAGGCTATGCACATGCCAGTCACAGGCAAGGCACAGGCTAGACACAGGCTAGACACTGGCTAGCCACAGGCTAGACACTGGCTTGGCACAGACTAGACACTGGCTAAGCACAGGCTAGACACAGGCTAGAAACTGGCTAGGCACAGGCTAGACACAGGCTAGACGCTGGCTGGGCACAGGCTAGACACTGGCTAGGCACAAGCTAGACACAGGCTAGACACAGGCTAGACACAGACACAGGCTAGACACAGGCTAGATACAGGCCAGACACAGGCTAGAAAACAGGCTAGACACAGGCTAGACACAGGCTAGACACAGGCTAGACACAGGCTAGACACAGGCTAGACACTGGCTTGGCACAGACTAGACACTGGCTGTACACTGGCTAGGCACAGGCTAGACACAGGCTATGCACAGGCTAGACAAAGGCTAGACACTGGCTAGGCACACGCTATGCACATGCCTGTCTCAGGCAAGGCACAGGCTAGACACAGGCTAGACACAGGCTAGACAAAGGCTAGAAACTGGCTAGGCACAGGCTAGACACAGGCTAGACACTGGCTGGGCACAGGCAAGACACTGGCTATACACTGGCTAGGCACAGGCTGGACACAGGCTATGCACAGGCTAGACAAAGGCTAGACACAGGCTAGACACAGGCTAGACACAGGCTAGACACTGGCTAGGCACAGGCTATGCACATGCCAGTCTGAGGCAAGGCACAGGCTAGACACAGGCTAGACACAGGCTAGGCACAGGCTAGGCACAGGCTAGGCACAGGCTAGGCACTGGCTAGACACTGGCTAGGCACACGCAATGCACATGCAAGTCTCAGGCAAGGCACAGGCTAGACACAGGCTAGACACTGGCTAGGCACAGGCTATGCACATGGCAGTCACTGGCTAGGCACAGGCTAGACACAGGCTAGACATTGGCTGGGCAGAGGCTAGACACTGGCTAGGCACAGGCTAGACACTGGCTAGGCACAGGATAGACAATGGCTATGTACAGGCTAGTCACTGGCTAGGTACAGGCTAGGTACTGGCTAGGTACAGGCTAGGCACTGGCTAGGTACAGGCTAGGCAGAGGCTAGGCACATGCAAGACACAGGCTAGACACAGGCTAGACACTGGCTGGGCACAGGCTAGACACTGGCTAGGCACAGGCTAGACACTGGCTAAGCACAGGCTAGACAATGGCTATGTACAGGCTAGGCACTGGCTAGGTACAGGCTAGGTACTGGCTAGGTACAGGCTAGACACAGGCTAGACACTGGCTGGGCACAGGCTAGACACTGGCTAGGCACAATATAGACACAGGCTAGACACAGGCTAGAAACAGGCTAGAAACAGGCTAGACACAGGCTAGACACAGGCTAGACACAGGCTAGACACTGGCTTGGCACAGACTAGACACTGGCTATACACTGGCGAGGCACAGGCTAGACACAGGCTATGCACAGGCAAGACAAAGGCTAGACACTGGCTAGGCACACGCTATGCACATGCCTGTCTCAGGCAAGGCACAGGCTAGACACAGGCTAGACACAGGCTAGACACAGGCCAGACACAGGCTAGACACAGGCTAGACACAGGCTAGACACAGGCTAGACACAGGCTAGACACAGGCTAGACACAGGCTAGACACTGGCTGGGCACAGGCTAGACACTTGCTAGGCACAGGCTAGACAAAGGCTAGAAACTGGCTAGGCACAGGCTAGACACAGGCTAGACACTGGCTGGGCACAGGCTAGACACTGGCTATACACTGGCTAGGCACAGGCTGGACACAGGCTATGCACAGGCTATGCACAGGCTAGACAAAGGCTAGACACTGGCTAGGCACACGCTATGCACATGCCTATCTCAGGCAAGGCACAGGCTAGACACAGGCTAGACACAGGCTAGACACAGGCTAGACACAGGCTAGAAACAGGCTAGACACAGGCTAGACACAGGCTAGACACAGGCTAGACACTGGCTTGGCACAGACTAGACACTGGCTTAGCACAGGCTAGACAAAGGCTAGAAACTGGCTAGGCACAGGCTAGACACAGGCTAGACACTGGCTGGGCACAGGCTAGACACTGGCTAGGCACAGGCTAGACACTGGCTAGGCACAGGCTAGACAATGGCTATGTACAGGCTAGGCACTGGCTAGGTACAGGCTAGGTACTGGCTAGGTACAGGCTAGGCACTGGCTAGGTACAGGCTAGGCAGAGGCTAGGCACATGCTAGACACAGGCAAGACACAGGCTAGACACAGGCTAGCCACTGGCTAGGCACAGGCTATGCACATGGCAGTCACAGGCAAGGCACAGGCTAGACACAGGCTAGACACAGGCTAGGCACAGGCTAGGCACAGGCTTGGCACTGGCTAGACACTGGCTAGACACTGGCTAGGCACACGCTATGCACATGCCAGTCACAGGCTAGACACTGGCTAGCCACAGGCTAGACACTGGCTAGCCACAGGCTAGACACTGGCTTGGCACAGACTAGACACTGGCTAAGCACAGGCTAGACACAGGCTAGAAACTGGCTAGGCACAGGCTAGACACAGGCTAGACGCTGGCTGGGCACAGGCTAGACACTGGCTAGGCACAAGCTAGACACAGGCTAGACACAGGCTAGAGACAGGCTAGACACAGGCTAGGCACAGGCTAGGCACAGGCTTGGCACTGGCTAGACACTGGCTAGACACTGGCTAGGCACGCGCTATGCACATGCCAGTCTCAGGCAAGGCACAGGCTAGACACAGGCTAGACACTGGCTAGGCACAGGCTATGCACATGCCAGTCACAGGCAAGGCACAGGCTAGACAAAGGTTAGATACTGGCTAGGCACACGCTATGCACATGCCTGTCTCAGGCAAGGCACAGGCTAGACACAGGCTAGACAAAGGCTAGAAACTGGCTAGGCACAGGCTAGACACAGGCTAGACACTGGCTGGGCACAGGCAAGACACTGGCTATACACTGGCTAGGCACAGGCTGGACACAGGCTATGCACAGGCTAGACAAAGGCTAGACACAGGCTAGACACAGGCTAGACACAGGCTAGACACAGGCTAGACACAGGCTAGACACAGGCTAGACACAGGCTAGACACAGGCTAGACACAGGCTAGACACAGGCTAGACACAGGCTAGACACAGGCTAGACACTGGCTGGGCACAGGCTAGACACTTGCTAGGCACAGGCTAGACAAAGGCTAGAAACTGGCTAGGCACAGGCTAGACACAGGCTAGACACTGGCTGGGCACAGGCTAGACACTGGCTATACACTGGCTAGGCACAGGCTGGACACAGGCTATGCACAGGCTAGACAAAGGCTAGACACTGGCTAGGCACACGCTATGCACATGCCTATCTCAGGCAAGGCACAGGCTAGACACAGGCTAGACACAGGCTAGACACAGGCTAGACACAGGCTAGAAACAGGCTAGACACAGGCTAGACACAGGCTAGACACAGGCTAGACACTGGCTTGGCACAGACTAGACACTGGCTTAGCACAGGCTAGACAAAGGCTAGAAACTGGCTAGGCACAGGCTAGACACAGGCTAGACACTGGCTAGGCACAGGCTAGACACTGGCTAGGCACAGGCTAGACACTGGCTAGGCACAGGCTAAACAATGGCTATGTACAGGCTAGGCACTGGCTAGGTACAGGCTAGGTACTGCCTAGGTACAGGCTAGGCACTGGCTAGGTACAGGCTAGGCAGAGGCTAGGCACATGCTAGACACAGGCTAGACACAGGCTAGACAAAGGCTAGACACAGGCTAGACACAGGCTAGACACAGGCTAGACACAGGCTAGACACAGGCTAGACACAGGCTAGACGAAGGCTAGAAACTGGATAGACACAGGCTAGGCACAGGCTAGGCACTGGCTAGACACTGGCTAGACACTGGCTAGGCACACGCTATGCACATGCCAGTCTCAGGCAAGGCACAGGCTAGACACACGCTAGACACAGGCTAGACACAGGCTAGACACTGGCTAGGCACAGGCTATGCACATGCCAGTCTCAGGCAAGGCACAGGCTAGACACAGGCTAGACACTGGCTAGGCACAGGCTATGCACATGCCAGTCACAGGCAAGGCACAGGCTAGACACAGGCTAGGCACAGGCTATGCACAGGCTTGGCACTGGCTAGACACTGGCTAGACACTGGCTAGGCACACGCTATGCACATGCCAGTCTCAGGCAAGACACAGGCTAGACACAGGCTAGACACTGGCTAGCCACAGGCTAGACACTGGCTAGACGCTGGCTGGGCACAGGCTAGACACTGGCTAGGCACAAGCTAGACACAGGCTAGACACAGGCTAGACACAGGCTAGACACAGGCCAGACACAGGCTAGAAACAAGGCTAGACACAGGCTAGACACAGGCTAGACACAGGCTAGACACTGGCTTGGCACAGACTAGACACTGGCTGTACACTGGCTAGGCACAGGCTAGACACAGGCTATGCACAGGCTAGACAAAGGCTAGACACTGGCTAGGCACACGCTATGCACATGCCTGTCTCAGGCAAGGCACAGGCTAGACACAGGCTAGACACAGGCTAGACAAAGGCTAGAAACTGGCTAGGCACAGGCTAGACACAGGCTAGACACTGGCTGGGCACAGGCAAGACACTGGCTATACACTGGCTAGGCACAGGCTGGACACAGGATATGCACAGGCTAGACAAAGGCTAGACACAGGCTAGACACAGGCTAGACACAGGCTAGACACTGGCTAGGCACAGGCTATGCACATGCCAGTCACAGGCAAGGCACAGGCTAGACACAGGCTAGACACAGGCTAGGCACAGGCTAGGCACAGGCTAGGCACAGGCTAGGCACAGGCTAGGCACAGGCTAGGCACTGGCTAGACACTGGCTAGGCACACGCAATGCACATGCAAGTCTCAGGCAAGGCACAGGCTAGACACAGGCTAGACACTGGCTAGGCACAGGCTATGCACATGGCAGTCACTGGCTGGGCACAGGCTAGACACAGGCTAGACACTGGCTGGGCAGAGGCTAGACACTGGCTAGGCACAGGCTAGACACTGGCTAGGCACAGGATAGACACTGGCTAGGCACAGGATAGACAATGGCTATGTACAGGCTAGTCACTGGCTAGGTACAGGCTAGGTACTGGCTAGGTACAGGCTAGGTACTGGCTAGGTACAGGCTAGGCAGAGGCTAGGCACATGCTAGACACAGGCTAGACACAGGCTAGACACTGGCTGGGCACAGGCTAGACACTGGCTAGGCACAGGCTAGACACTGGCTAGGCACACGCTAGACACTGGCTAGACACTGGCTAGGCACAGGCTAGACAATGGCTATGTACAGGCTAGGCACTGGCTAGGTACAGGCTAGGTACTGGCTAGGTACAGGCTAGGTACTGGCTAGGTACAGGCTAGGCACTGGCTAGGTACAGGCTATGCAGAGGCTAGGCACATGCTAGACACAGGCTAGACACAGGCTAGACAAAGGCTAGACACAGGCTAGACACAGGCTAGACACAGGCTAGACACAGGCTAGACACAGGCTAGACACAGGCTAGACACAGGCTAGACACAGGCTAGACACAGGCTAGACACAGGCCAGACACAGGCTAGAAACAGGCTAGACCCAGGCTAGACACAGGCTAGACACAGGCTAGAAACTGGCTAGGCACAGGCTAGACACAGGCTAGACACTGGCTGGGCACAGGCTAGACACTGGCTGGGCACAGGCTAGACACTGGCTAGGCACAAGCTAGACACAGGCTAGACACAGGCTAGACACAGGCTGGACACAGGCTAGACACAGGCTAGACACAGGCCAGACACAGGCTAGAAACAGGCTAGCCACAGGCTAGACACAGGCTAGGCACAGGCTAGGCACTGGCTAGACACTGGCTAGGCACACGCAATGCACATGCAAGTCTCAGGCAAGGCACAGGCTAGACACAGGCTAGACACTGGCTAGGCACAGGCTATGCACATGGCACTCACTGGCTAGGCACAGGCTAGACACAGGCTAGACACTGGCTGGGGAGAGGCTAGACACTGGCTAGGCACAGGCTAGACACTGGCTAGGCACAGGATAGACAATGGCTATGTACAGGCTAGGTACTGGCTAGGTACAGGCTAGGCACTGGCTAGGTACAGGCTAGGCAGAGGCTAGGCACATGCTAGACACTGGCTGGGCACAGGCTAGACACTGGCTAGGCACAGGCTAGACACTGGCTAGGCACAGGATAGACACTGGCTAGGCACAGGATAGACACTGGCTAGGCACAGGCTAGACAATGGCTATGTACAGGCTAGGCACTGGCTAGGTACAGGCTAGGTACTGGCTAGGCACTGGCTAGGCACACAGGCTAGGCACTGGCTAGGTACAGGCTAGGCAGAGGCTAGGCACATGCTAGACACAGGCTAGACACAGGCTAGACAAAGGCTAGACACAGGCTAGACACAGGCTAGACACAGGCTAGACACAGGCTAGACACAGGCTAGACACAGGCTAGACACAGGCTAGACACAGGCTAGACACAGGCTAGACACAGGCTAGACACAGGCTAGACACAGGCTAGACACAGGCCAGACACAGGCTAGAAACAGGCTAGACACAGGCTACACACAGGCTAGAAACTGGCTAGGCACAGGCTAGACACAGGCTAGACACTGGCTGGGCACAGGCTAGACACTGGCTGGGCACAGGCTAGACACTGGCTAGGCACAAGCTAGACACAGGCTAGACACAGGCTAGACACAGGCTAGACACAGGCTAGACACAGGCTAGACACAGGCTAGACACAGGCCAGACACAGGCTAGAAACAGGCTAGACACAGGCTAGACACAGGCTAGACACTGGCTTGGCACAGACTAGACACTGGCTATACACTGCCTAGGCACAGGCTAGACAAAGGCTAGACACTGGCTAGGCACACGCTATGCACATGCCTGTCTCAGACAAGGCACAGGCTAGACACAGGCTAGACACAGGCTAGACACAGGCTAGACACAGGCTAGACACAGGCTAGACACAGGCTAGACACAGGCTAGACACAGGCTAGACACAGGCTAGACACTGGCTGGGCACAGGCTAGACACTGGCTAAGCACAGGCTAGACAAAGGCTAGAAACTGGCTAGGCACAGGCTAGACACAGGCTAGACACTGGCTGGGCACAGGCTAGACACTGGCTATACACTGGCTAGGCACAGGCTGGACACAGGCTATGCACAGGCTAGACAAAGGCTAGACACTGGCTAGGCACACGCTTTGCACATGCCTATCTCAGGCAAGGCACATGCTAGACACAGGCTAGACACAGGCTAGACACAGGCTAGACACAGGCTAGACACAGGCTAGACACAGGCTAGAAACAGGCTAGACACAGGCTAGACACAGGCTAGACACAGGCTATGCACATGCCAGTCACAGGCAAGGCACAGGCTAGACACAGGCTAGACACAGGCTAGGCACATGCTAGGCACAGGCTAGGCACTGGCTAGACACTGGCTAGGCACACGCAATGCACATGCAAGTCTCTGGCAAGGCACAGGCTAGACACAGGCTAGACACTGGCTAGGCACAGGCTATGCACATGGCAGTCACTGGCTAGGCACAGGCTAGACACAGGCCAGACACTGGCTGGGCAGAGGCTTGACACTGGCTAGGCACAGGCTAGACACTGGCTAGGCACAGGATAGACAATGGCTATGTACAGGCTAGTCACTGGCTAGGTACAGGCTAGGTACTGGCTAGGTACAGGCTAGGCACTGGCTAGGTACAGGCTAGGCAGAGGCTAGGCACATGCTAGACACAGGCTAGACACAGGCTAGACACTGGCTGGGCACAGGCTAGACACTGGCTAGGCACAGGCTAGACACTGGCTAGGCACAGGCTAGACAATGGCTATGTACAGGCTAGGCACTGGCTAGGTACAGGCTAGGTACTGGCTAGGTACATGCTAGGCACTGGCTAGGTACAGGCTAGGCAGAGGCTAGGCACATGCTAGACACAGGCTAGACACAGGCTAGACAAAGGCTAGACACAGGCTAGACACAGGCTAGACACAGGCTAGACACAGGCTAGACACAGGCTAGACACAGGCAAAACACAGGCTAGAAACAGGCTAGACACAGGCTAGACACAGGCTAGAAACTGGCTAGGCACAGGCTAGACACAGGCTAGACACTGGCTGGGCACAGGCTAGACACTGGCTGGGCACAGGCTAGACACTGGCTGGGCACAAGCTAGACACAGGCTAGACACAGGCTAGACACAGGCTAGACACAGGCTAGACACAGGCTAGACACAGGCTAGACACAGGCCAGACACAGGCTAGAAACAGGCTAGACACAGGCTAGACACAGGCTAGACACTGGCTTGACACAGGCTAGACACTGGCTTGGCACAGACTAGACACTGGCTATACACTGCCTAGGCACAGGCTAGACAAAGGCTAGACACTGGCTAGGCACACGCTATGCACATGCCTGTCTCAGGCAAGGCACAGGCTAGACACAGGCTAGACACAGGCTAGACACAGGCTAGACACAGGCTAGACACAGGCTAGACACAGGCTAGACACAGGCTAGACACAGGCTAGACACTGGCTGGGCACAGGCTAGACACTGGCTAGGCACAGGCTAGACAAAGGCTAGAAACTGGCTAGGCACAGGCTAGACACAGGCTAGACACTGGCTGGGCACAGGCTAGACACTGGCTATACACTGGCTAGGCACAGGCTGGACACAGGCTATGCACAGGCTAGACAAAGGCTAGACACTGGCTAGGCACACGCTATGCACATGCCTATCTCAGGCAAGGCACAGGCTAGACACAGGCACAGGCTAGACACAGGCTAGACACAGGCTAGACACAGGCTAGACACAGGCTAGACACAGGCTAGACACAGGCTAGACACAGGCTAGACACAGGCTAGACACAGGCTAGACACAGGCTAGACACAGGCTAGACACTGGCTTGGCACAGACTAGACACTGGCTTAGCACAGGCTAGACAAAGGCTGGAAACTGACTAGGCACAGGCTAGACACAGGCTAGACACTGGCTGGGCACAGGCTAGACACTGGCTAGGCACAGGCTAGACACTGGCTAGGCACAGGCTAGACAATGGCTATGTACAGGCTAGGCACTGGCTAGGTACAGGCTAGGTACTGGCTAGGTACAGGCTAGGCACTGGCTAGGTACAGGCTAGGCAGAGGCTGGGCATATGCTAGACACAGGCTAGACACAGGCTAGACAAAGGCTAGACACAGGCTAGACACAGGCTAGACACAGGCTAGACACAGGCTAGACACAGGCTAGACACAGGCTAGACACAGGCTAGACACAGGCTAGACAAAGGCTAGAAACTGGATAGACACAGGCTAGACACAGGCTGGGCACAGGCTAGACACTGGCTGGGCACAGGCTAGACACTGGCTAGGCACAAGCTAGACACAGGCTAGACACAGGCTAGACACAGGCTAGACACTGGCTAGACACAGGCTAGACACAGGCTAGACACAGGCTAGACACAGGCCAGACACAGGCTAGAAACAGGCTAGACACAGGCTAGACACAGGCTAGACACAGGCTAGACACTGGCTTGGCACAGACTAGACACTGGCTATACACTGCCTAGGCACAGGCTAGACAAAGGCTAGACACTGGCTAGGCACACGCTATGCACATGCCTGTCTCAGACAAGGCACAGGCTAGACACAGGCTAGACACAGGCTAGACACAGGCTAGACACAGGCTAGACACAGGCTAGACACAGGCTAGACACTGGCTGGGCACAGGCTAGACACTGGCTAAGCACAGGCTAGACAAAGGCTAGAAACTGGCTAGGCACAGGCTAGACACTGGCTAGACACAGGCTAGACACTGGCTGGGCACAGGCTAGACACTGGCTATACACTGGCTAGGCACAGCCTGGACACAGGCTATGCACAGGCTAGACAAGTAGACAAAGGCTAGACACTGGCTAGGCACACGCTTGCACATGCCTATCTCAGGCAAGGCACAGGCTAGACACAGGCTAGACACAGGCTAGACACAGGCTAGACACAGGCTAGACACAGGCTAGAAACAGGCTAGACACAGGCTAGACACAGGCTAGACACAGGCTATGCACATGCCAGTCACAGGCAAGGCACAGGCTAGACACAGGCTAGACACAGGCTAGGCACATGCTAGGCACAGGCTAGGCACTGGCTAGACACTGGCTAGGCACACGCAATGCACATGCAAGTCTCTGGCAAGGCACAGGCTAAACACAGGCTAGACACTGGCTAGGCACAGGCTATGCACATGGCAGTCACTGGCTAGGCACAGGCTAGACACAGGCCAGACACTGGCTGGGCAGAGGCTTGACACTGGCTAGGCACAGGCTAGACACTGGCTAGGCACAGGATAGACAATGGCTATGTACAGGCTAGTCACTGGCTAGGTACAGGCTAGGTACTGGCTAGGTACAGGCTAGGCACTGGCTAGGTACAGGCTAGGCAGAGGCTAGGCACATGCTAGACACAGGCTAGACACAGGCTAGACACTGGCTGGGCACAGGCTAGACACTGGCTAGGCACAGGCTAGACACTGGCTAGGCACAGGCTAGACACTGGCTAGGCACAGGCTAGACAATGGCTATGTACAGGCTAGGCACTGGCTAGGTACAGGCTAGGTACTGGCTAGGTACAGGCTAGGCACTGGCTAGGTACAGGCTAGGCAGAGGCTAGGCACATGCTAGACACAGGCTAGACACAGGCTAGACAAAGGCTAGACACAGGCTAGACACAGGCTAGACACAGGCTAGACACAGGCTAGACACAGGCTAGACACAGGCTAGACACAGGCTGACACAGGCTAGACACAGGCTAGACACAGGCTAGACACAGGCTAGAAACAGGCTAGACACAGGCTAGACACAGGCTAGAAACTGGCTAGGCACAGGCTAGACACAGGCTAGACACTGGCTGGGCAGAGGCTAGACACTGGCTGGGCACAGGCTAGACACTGGCTAGGCACAAGCTAGACACAGGCTAGACACAGGCTAGACACAGGCTAGACACAGGCTAGACACAGGCTAGACACAGGCCAGACACAGGCTAGAAACAGGCTAGACACAGGCTAGACACAGGCTAGACACTGGCTTGACACAGGCTAGACACTGGCTTGGCACAGACTAGACACTGGCTATACACTGCCTAGGCACAGGCTAGACAAAGGCTAGACACTGGCTAGGCACACGCTATGCACATGCCTGTCTCAGGCAAGGCACAGGCTAGACACAGGCTAGACACAGGCTAGACACAGGCTAGACACAGGCTAGACACAGGCTAGACACAGGCTAGACACAAGCTAGACACAGGCTAGACACTGGCTGGGCACAGGCTAGACACTGGCTAGGCACAGGCTAGACAAAGGCTAGAAACTGGCTAGGCACAGGCTAGACACAGGCTAGACACTGGCTGGGCACAGGCTAGACACTGGATATACACTGGCTAGGCACAGGCTGGACACAGGCTATGCACAGGCTAGACAAAGGCTAGACACTGGCTAGGCACACGCTATGCACATGCCTATCTCAGGCAAGGCACAGGCTAGACACAGGCTAGACACAGGCTAGAAACAGGCTAGACACAGGCTAGACACAGGCTAGACACAGGCTAGACACAGGCTAGACACTGGCTTGGCACAGGCTAGACACAGGCTAGACACTGGCTTAGCACAGGCTAGACAAAGGCTGGAAACTGACTAGGCACAGGCTAGACACAGGCTAGACACTGGCTGGGCACAGGCTAGACACTGGCTAGGCACAGGCTAGACACTGGCTAGGCACAGGCTAGACAATGGCTATGTACAGGCTAGGCACTGGCTAGGTACAGGCTAGGTACTGGCTAGGTACAGGCTAGGCACTGGCTAGGTACAGGCTAGGCAGAGGCTAGGCACATGCTAGACACAGGCTAGACACAGGCTAGACACAGGCTAGACACAGGCTAGACACAGGCTAGACACAGGCTAGACACAGGCTAGACACAGGCTAGACACAGGCTAGACACAGGCTAGACACAGGCTAGACAAAGGCTAGAAACTGGATAGACACAGGCTAGGCACAGGCTAGGCACAGGCTAGGCACAGGCTAGGCACTGGCTAGACACTGGGTAGGCACAAGCTATGCACATGCCAGTCTCAGGCAAGGCACAGGCTAGACACAGGCTAGACACTGGCTAGGCACAGGCTATGCACATGCCAGTCACAGGCAAAGCACAGGCTAGACACAGGCTACACACAGGCTAGGCACAGGCTAGGCACAGGCTAGACACTGGCTAGACACTGGCTAGGCACACACACAATGCACATGCCAGTCTCAGGCAAGGCACAGGCTAGACACAGGCTAGACACTGGCTAGGCACAGGCTATGCACATGCCAGTCTCAGGCAAGGCACAGGCTAGACACAGGCTAGACACAGGCTAGAAACAGGCTAGGCACAGGCTAGACACAGGCTAGACACTGGCTAGGCACAGGCTATGCACATGCCAGTCTCAGGCAAGGCACAGGCTAGACACACACCTAGACACAGGCTAGACACAGGCTAGACACTGGCTAGGCACAGGCTATGCACATGCCAGTCTCAGGCAAGGCACAGGCTAGACACAGGCTAGACACAGGCAAGGCACAGGCTAGACACAGGCTAGACACTGGCTAGGCACAGGCTAGACACTGGCTTGGCACAGACTAGACACTGGCTAAGCACAGGCTAGACACAGGCAAGGCACAGGCTAGACACAGGCTAGACACTGGCTGGGCACAGGCTAGACACTGGCTATACACTGGCTAGGCACAGGCTGGACACAGGCTATGCACAGGCTAGACAAAGGCTAGACACTGGCTAGGCACACGCTATGCACATGCCTATCTCAGGCAAGGCACAGGCTAGACACAGGCTAGACACAGGCTAGACACAGGCTAGAAACAGGCTAGAAACAGGCTAGACACAGGCTAGACACAGGCTAGACACAGGCTAGACACAGGCTAGACACAGGCTAGACACTCGCTTGGCACAGACTAGACACTGGCTTAGCACAGGCTAGACAAAGGCTGGAAACTGACTAGGCACAGGCTAGACACAGGCTAGACACTGGCTGGGCACAGGCTAGACACTGGCTAGGCACAGGCTAGACACTGGCTAGGCACAGGCTAGACAATGGCTATGTACAGGCTAGGCACTGGCTAGGTACAGGCTAGGTACTGGCTAGGTACAGGCTAGGCACTGGCTAGGTACAGGCTAGGCAGAGGCTAGGCACATGCTAGACACAGGCTAGACACAGGCTAGACAAAGGCTAGACACAGGCTAGACACAGGCTAGACACAGGCTAGACACAGGCTAGACACAGGCTAGACACAGGCCTAGACACAGGCTAGACAAAGGCTAGAAACTGGATAGACACTAGACACAGGCTAGACACAGGCTAGGCACAGGCTAGGCACAGGCTAGGCACTGGCTAGACACTGGCTAGGCACAAGCTATGCACATGCCAGTCTCAGGCAAGGCACAGGCTAGACACAGGCTAGACACTGGCTAGGCACAGGCTATGCACATGCCAGTCACAGGCAAAGCACAGGCTAGACACAGGCTACACACAGGCTAGGCACAGGCTAGGCACAGGCTAGGCACTGGCTAGACACTGGCTAGGCACACACAATGCACATGCCAGTCTCAGGCAAGGCACAGGCTAGACACAGGCTAGCCACTGGCTAGGCACAGGCTATGCACATGGCAGTCACAGGCAAGGCACAGGCTAGACACAGGCTAGGCACAGGCTAGGCACAGGCTAGGCACAGGCTAGACACTGGCTAGACACTGGCTAGGCACACGCTATGCACATGCCAGTCTCAGGCAAGGCACAGGCTAGACACACGCTAGACACAGGCTAGACACAGGCTAGACACTGGCTAGGCACAGGCTATGCACATGCCAGTCTCAGGCAAGGCACAGGCTAGACACAGGCTAGACACAGGCAAGGCACAGGCTAGACACAGGCTAGACACTGGCTAGGCACAGGCTAGACACTGGCTTGGCACAGACTAGACACTGGCTAAGCACAGGCTAGACACAGGCAAGGCACAGGCTAGACACAGGGTAGACACTGGCTAGGCACAGGCTAGACACTGGCTTGGCACAGACTAGACACTGGCTAAGCACAGGCTAGACACAGGCTAGAAACTGGCTAGGCACAGGCTAGACACAGGCTAGACACTGGCTGGGCACAGGCTAGACACTGGCTAGGCACAAGCTAGACACAGGCTAGACACAGGCTAAACACAGGCTAGACACAGGCCAGACACAGGCTAGAAACAGGCTAGACACAGGCTAGACACTGGCTTGGCACAGACTAGACACTGGCTATACACTGGCTAGGCACAGGCTAGACACAGGCTATGCACAGGCTAGACAAAGGCTAGACACTGGCTAGGCACACGCTATGCACATGCCTGTCTCAGGCAAGGCACAGGCTAGACACAGGCTAGACACAGGCTAGACACTGGCTGGGTACAAGCTAGACACTGGCTAGGCACAAGCTAGACACAGGCTAGACAATGGCTATGCACAGGCTAGACACTGGCTAGGCACAGGCCAGACACAGGCTATGCACAGGCTAGACAAAGGCTAGAAACTGGCTAGGCACAGGCTAGACACAGGCTAGACACTGGCTGGGCACAGGCAAGACACTGGCTATACACTGGCTAGGCACAGGCTGGACACAGACTATTCACAGGCTAGACAAAGGCAAGACACTGGCTAGGCAAACGCTATGCACATGCCTATCTCAGGCAAGGCACAGGCTAGACACAGGCTAGACACAGGCTAGACACAGGCTAGACACAGGCTAGACACAGGCTAGAAACAGGCTAGGCACAGGCTAGACACAGGCTAGACACTGGCTTGGCACAGACTAGACACTGGCTTAGCACAGGCTAGACAAAGGCTAGAAACTGGCTAGGCACAGGCTAGACACAGGCTAGACACTGGCTGGGCACAGGCTAGACACTGGCTAGGCACAGGCTAGACACTGGCTAGGCACAGGCTAGACACTGGCTAGGCACAGGCTAGACACTGGCTAGGCACAGGCTAGACAATGGCTATGTACAGGCTAGGCACTGGCTAGGTACAGGCTAGGTACTGGCTAGGTACAGGCTAGGCACTGGCTAGGTACAGGCAAGGCAGAGGCTAGGCACATGCTAGACACAGGCTAGACACAGGCTAGACACAGGCTAGACACAGGCTAGACACAGGCTAGACACAGGCTAGACACAGGCTAGACACTGGCTAGACACAGGCTAGACACAGGCTAGACACAGGCTAGGCACAGGCTAGGCACAGGCTAGGCACAGGCTAGGCACAGGCTAGACACAGGCTAGGCACTGGCTAGACACTGGCTAGGCACACGCTATGCACATGCCAGTCTCAGGCAAGGCACAGGCTAGCAACAGGCTAGACACTGGCTAGGCACAGGCTATGCACATGCCAGTCACAGGCAAGGCACAGGCTAGACACAGGCTAGGCACATGCCAGTCTCAGGCAAGGCACAGGCTAGACACTGGCTAGACACAGGCTAGACACTGGCTAGGCACAGGCTATGCACATGCCAGTCCCAGGCAAGGCACAGGCTAGACACAGGCTAGACACAGGCTAGGCACAGGCTAGACACTGGCAGGCACAGGCTAGGCACAGGCTAGGCACAGGCTAGGCACAGGCTAGGCACAGGCTAGGCACAGGCTAGGCACAGGCTAGGCACTGGCTAGACACTGGCTAGGCACACGCAATGCACATGCAAGTCTCAGGCAAGGCACAGGCTAGACACAAGCTAGACACTGGCTAGGCACAGGCTATGCACATGGCAATCACTGGCTAGGCACAGGCTAGACACTGGCTAGACACTGGCTGGGCACAGGCTAGACACTGGCTAGGCACAGGCTAGACACTGGCTAGGCACAGGCTAGACAATGGCTATGTACAGGCTAGGCACTGGCTAGGTACAGGCTAGGTACTGGCTAGGTACAGGCTAGGGACTGGCTAGGTACAGGCTAGGCAGAGGCTAGGCACATGCTAGACACAGGCTAGACACAGGCTAGACACAGGCTAGACAAAGGCTAGACACAGGCTAGACACAGGCAAGACACAGGCTAGACACAGGCAAGACACAGGCTAGACACAGGCTAGACACAGGCTAGACACAGGCTAGACACAGGCTAGACACAGGCTAGACACAGGCTAGACAAAGGCTAGAAACTGGCTAGACACAGGCTAGACACAGGCTAGGCACAGGCTAGGCACAGGCTAGGCACTGGCTAGACACTGGCTAGGCACACGCTATGCACATGCCAGTCTCAGGCAAGGCACAGGCTAGCAACAGGCTAGACACTGGCTAGGCACAGGCTATGCACATGCCAGTCACAGGCAAGGCACAGGCTAGACACAGGCTAGGCACAGGCTAGGCACAGGCTAGGCACAAGCTAGACACTGGATAGGCACAGGCTATGCACATGCCAGTCCCAGGCAAGGCACAGGCTAGACACAGGCTAGGCACAGGCTAGGCACAGGCTAGGCACAGGCTAGGCACAGGCTAGGCACAGGCTAGGCACAGGCTAGGCACAGGCTAGGCACAGGCTAGGCACAGGCTAGGCACAGGCTAGGCACAGGCTAGGCACAGGCTAGGCACAGGCTAGACACAGGCTAGGCACTGGCTAGACACTTGCTAGGCACACGCAATGCACATGCAAGTCTCAGGCAAGGCACAGGCTAGATACAAGCTAGACACTGGCTAGGCACAGGCTATGCACATGGCAATCACTGGCTAGGCACAGGCTAGACACTGGCTAGACACTGGCTGGGCACAGGCTAGACACTGGCTAGGCACAGGCTAGACACTGGCTAGGCACAGGCTAGACACTGGCTAGGCACAGGCTAGACACTGGCTAGGCACAGGCTAGGCACAGGCTAGACAATGGCTATGTACAGGCTAGGCACTGGCTAGGTACTGGCTAGGTACAGGCTAGGCACTGACTAGGTACAGGCTAGGCACATGCTAGACACAGGCTAGACACAGGCTAGACAAAGGCTAGGCACAGGCTAGGCACAGGATAGACACTGGCTAGGCACAGGCTAGGCACAAGCTAGACACAGGCTAGACACAGGCTAGACACAGGCTAGGCACAGGCTAGACAAAGGCTAGAAACTTGCTAGACACAGGCTAGACACAGGCTAGGCACAGGCTAGGCACAAGCTAGGCACTGGCTAGACACTGGCTAGGCACACGCTATGCACATGCCAGTCTCAGGCAAGGCACAGGCTAGCAACAGGCTAGACACTGGCTAGGCACAGGCTATGCACATGCCAGTCACAGGCAAGGCACAGGCTAGACACAGGCTAGGCACAGGCTAGGCACAGGCTAGGCACAAGCTAGACACTGGATAGGCACAGGCTATGCACATGCCAGTCCCAGGCAAGGCACAGGCTAGACACAGGCTAGGCACAGGCTAGGCACAGGCTAGGCACAGGCTAGGCACAGGCTAGGCACAGGCTAGGCACAGGCTAGGCACAGGCTAGACACAGGCTAGACACAGGCTAGGCACAGGCTAGGCACAGGCTAGGCACAGGCTAGGCAGGCTAGGCACAGGCTAGGCACAGGCTAGGCACAGGCTAGGCACAGGCTAGGCACAGGCTAGGCACAGGCTAGGCACTGGCTAGACACTGGCTAGGCACACGCAATGCACATGCAAGTCTCAGGCAAGGCACAGGCTAGACACAAGCTAGACACTGGCTAGGCACAGGCTATGCACATGGCAATCACTGGCTAGGCACAGGCTAGACACTGGCTAGACACTGGCTGGGCACAGGCTAGACACTGGCTAGGCACAGGCTAGACACTGGCTAGGCACAGGCTAGACACTGGCTAGGCACAGGCTAGACACTGGCTAGGCACAGGCTAGACAATGGCTATGTACAGGCTAGGCACTGGCTAGGTACAGGCTAGGTACTGGCTAGGTACAGGCTAGGCACTGGCTAGGTACAGGCTAGGCACATGCTAGACACAGGCTAGACACAGGCTAGACAAAGGCTGGACACAGGCTAGACACAGGCTAGACACAGGCTAGACACAGGCTAGACACAGGCTAGACACAGGCTAGACACAGGCTAGACACAGGCTAGACACAGGCTAGACACAGGCTAGACAAACGCTAGAAACTGGCTAGACACAGGCTAGACACAGGCTAGACAAAGGCTAGACACAGGCTAGACACAGGCTAGACACAGCCTAGACACAGGCTAGACACAGGCTAGACACAGGCTAGACACAGGCTAGACACAGGCTAGACACAGGCTAGACACAGGCTAGACAAAGGCTAGAAACTGGATAGACACAGGCTAGACACAGGCTAGGCACAGGCTAGGCACAGGCTAGGCACAGGCTAGGCACTGGCTAGACACTGGCTAGGCACAAGCTATGCACATGCCAGTCTCAGGCAAGGCACAGGCTAGACACAGGCTAGGCACAGGCTAGACACAGGCTAGACACTGGCTAGGCACAGGCTATGCACATGCCAGTCACAGGCAAAGCACAGGCTAGACACAGGCAACACACAGGCTAGGCACAGGCTAGGCACAGGCTAGGCACTGGCTAGACACTGGCTAGACACTGGCTATGCACATGCCAGTCACATGCCAGTCACAGGCAAGGCACAGGCTAGACACAGGCTAGACACTGGCTAGGCACAGGCTATGCACATGGCAGTCACAGGCAAGGCACAGGCTAGACACAGGTTAGGCACAGGCTAGGCACAGGCTAGGCACAGGCTAGGCACAGGCTAGGCACAGGCTAGGCACAGGCTAGGCACAGGCTAGGCACAGGCTAGGCACAGGCTAGACACTGGCTAGACACTGGCTAGGCACACGCTATGCACATGCCAGTCTCAGGCAAGGCACAGGCTAGACACACGCTAGACACAGGCTAGACACAGGCTAGACACTGGCTAGGCACAGGCTATGCACATGCCAGTCTCAGGCAAGGCACAGGCTAGACACAGGCTAGACACAGGCAAGGCACAGGCTAGACACAGGCTAGACACAGGCTAGACACTGGCTAGGCACAGGGTAGACACATGGCTTGGCACAGACTAGACACTGGCTAAGCACAGGCTAGACACAGGCAAGGCACAGGCTAGACACAGGCTAGACACTGGCTAGGCACAGGCTAGACACTGGCTTGGCACAGACTAGACACTGGCTAAGCACAGGCTAGACACAGGCTAGAAACTGGCTAGGCACAGGCTAGACACAGGCTAGACACTGGCTGGGCACAGGCTAGACACTGGCTAGGCACAAGCTAGACACAGGCTAGACACAGGCTAGACACAGGCTAGACACAGGCCAGACACAGGCTAGAAACAGGCTAGACACTGGCTAGGCACAAGCTAGACACAGGCTAGACAATGGCTATGCACAGGCTAGACACTGGCTAGGCACAGGCTAGACACAGGCTATGCACAGGCTAGACAAAGGCTAGAAACTGGCTAGGCACAGGCTAGACACAGGCTAGACACTGGCTGGGCACAGGCAAGACACTGGCTATACACTGGCTAGGCACAGGCTGGACACAGACTATTCACAGGCTAGACAAAGGCAAGACACTGGCTAGGCAAACGCTATGCACATGCCTATCTCAGGCAAGGCACAGGCTCGACACAGGCTAGACACAGGCTAGACACAGGCTAGAAACAGGCTAGACACAGGCTAGACACAGGCTAGACACTGGCTTGGCACAGACTAGACACTGGCTTAGCACAGGCTAGACAAAGGCTAGAAACTGGCTAGGCACAGGCTAGACGCAGGCTAGACACTGGCTGGGCACAAGCTAGGCACTGGCTAGACACTGGCTAGGCACACGCTATGCACATGCCAGTCTCAGGCAAGGCACAGGCTAGCAACAGGCTAGACACTGGCTAGGCACAGGCTATGCACATGCCAGTCACAGGCAAGGCACAGGCTAGACACAGGCTAGGCACAGGCTAGGCACAGGCTAGGCACAAGCTAGACACTGGATAGGCACAGGCTATGCACATGCCAGTCCCAGGCAAGGCACAGGCTAGACACAGGCTAGGCACAGGCTAGGCACAGGCTAGGCACAGGCTAGGCACAGGCTAGGCACAGGCTAGGCACAGGCTAGGCACAGGCTAGGCACAGGCTAGGCACAGGCTAGGCACAGGCTAGGCACTGGCTAGACACTGGCTAGGCACACGCAATGCACATGCAAGTCTCAGGCAAGGCACAGGCTAGACACAAGCTAGACACTGGCTAGGCACAGGCTATGCACATGGCAATCACTGGCTAGGCACAGGCTAGACACTGGCTAGACACTGGCTGGGCACAGGCTAGACACTGGCTAGGCACAGGCTAGACACTGGCTAGGCACAGGCTAGACACTGGCTAGGCACAGGCTAGACACTGGCTAGGCACAGGCTAGACACTGGCTAGGCACAGGCTAGACAATGGCTATGTACAGGCTAGGCACTGGCTAGGTACAGGCTAGGTACTGGCTAGGTACAGGCTAGGCACTGGCTAGGTACAGGCTAGGCACATGCTAGACACAGGCTAGACACAGGCTAGACAAAGGCTGGACACAGGCTAGACACAGGCTAGACACAGGCTAGACACAGGCTAGACACAGGCTAGACACAGGCTATACACAGGCTAGACACAGGCTAGACACAGGCTAGACAAACGCTAGAAACTGGCTAGACACAGGCTAGACACAGGCTAGACAAAGGCTAGACACAGGCTAGACACAGGCTAGACACAGGCTAGACACAGGCTAGACACAGGCTAGACACAGGCTAGACACAGGCTAGACACAGGCTAGACACAGGCTAGACAAAGGCTAGAAACTGGATAGACACAGGCTAGACACAGGCTAGGCACAGGCTAGGCACAGGCTAGGCACAGGCTAGGCACTGGCTAGACACTGGCTAGGCACAAGCTATGCACATGCCAGTCTCAGGCAAGGCACAGGCTAGACACAGGCTAGACACTGGCTAGGCACAGGCTATGCACATGCCAGTCACAGGCAAAGCACAGGCTAGACACAGGCAACACACAGGCTAGGCACAGGCTAGGCACAGGCTAGGCACTGGCTAGACACTGGCTAGGCACACGCAATGCACATGCCAGTCTCAGGCAAAGCACAGGCTAGACACAGGCTAGCCACTGGCTAGGCACAGGCTATGCACATGGCAGTCACAGGCAAGGCACAGGCTAGACACAGGTTAGGCACAGGCTAGGCACAGGCTAGGCACAGGCTAGGCACAGGCTAGGCACAGGCTAGGCACAGGCTAGGCACAGGCTAGGCACAGGCTAGGCACAGGCTAGACACTGGCTAGACACTGGCTAGGCACACGCTATGCACATGCCAGTCTCAGGCAAGGCACAGGCTAGACACACACGCTAGACACAGGCTAGACACAGGCTAGACACTGGCTAGGCACAGGCTATGCACATGCCAGTCTCAGGCAAGGCACAGGCTAGACACAGGCTAGACACAGGCAAGGCACAGGCTAGACACAGGCTAGACACTGGCTAGGCACAGGGTAGACACTGGCTTGGCACAGACTAGACACTGGCTAAGCACAGGCTAGACACAGGCAAGGCACAGGCTAGACACAGGCTAGACACTGGCTAGGCACACGCTAGACACTGGCTTGGCACAGACTAGACACTGGCTAAGCACAGGCTAGACACAGGCTAGAAACTGGCTAGGCACAGGCTAGACACAGGCTAGACGCTGGCTGGGCACAGGCTAGACACTGGCTAGGCACAAGCTAGACACAGGCTAGACACAGGCTAGACACAGGCTAGACACAGGCCAGACACAGGCTAGAAACAGGCTAGACACTGGCTAGGCACAAGCTAGACACAGGCTAGACAATGGCTATGCACAGGCTAGACACTGGCTAGGCACAGGCTAGACACAGGCTATGCACAGGCTAGACAAAGGCTAGAAACTGGCTAGGCACAGGCTAGACACAGGCTAGACACTGGCTGGGCACAGGCAAGACACTGGCTATACACTGGCTAGGCACAGGCTGGACACAGACTATTCACAGGCTAGACAAAGGCAAGACACTGGCTAGGCAAACGCTATGCACATGCCTATCTCAGGCAAGGCACAGGCTCGACACAGGCTAGACACAGGCTAGACACAGGCTAGAAACAGGCTAGACACAGGCTAGACACAGGCTAGACACTGGCTTGGCACAGACTAGACACTGGCTTAGCACAGGCTAGACAAAGGCTAGAAACTGGCTAGGCACAGGCTAGACACAGGCTAGACACTGGCTGGGCACAGGCTAGACACTGGCTAGGCACAGGCTAGACACTGGCTAGGCACAGGCTAGACACTGGCTAGGCACAGGCTAGACAATGGCTATGTACAGGCTAGGCACTGGCTAGGTACAGGCTAGGTACTGGCTAGGTACAGGCTAGGCACTGGCTAGGTACAGGCAAGGCAGAGGCTAGGCACATGCTAGACACAGGCTAGACACAGGCTAGACACAGGCTAGACACAGGCTAGACAAAGGCTAGACACAGGCTAGACACAGGCAAGACACAGGCTAGACACAGGCTAGACACAGGCTAGACACAGTCTAGACACAGGCCAGGCTAGACACAGGCTAGACACAGGCTAGACACAGGCTAGACACAGGCTAGACAAAGGCTAGAAACTGGCTAGACACCGGCTAGACACAGGCTAGGCACAGGCTAGGCACAGGCTAGGCACAGGCTAGGCACAGGCTAGGCACAGGCTAGGCACAGGCTAGGCACTGGCTAGACACTGGCTAGGCACACGCTATGCACATGCCAGTCTCAGGCAAGGCACAGGCTAGCAACAGGCTAGACACTGGCTAGGCACAGGCTATGCACATGCCAGTCACAGGCAAGGCACAGGCTAGACACAGGCTAGGCACAGGCTAGGCACAGGCTAGGCACATGCCAGTCTCAGGCAAGGCACAGGCTAGACACTGGCTAGGCACTGGCTAGGCACAGGCTATGCACATGCCAGTCCCAGGCAAGGCACAGGCTAGACACAGGCTAGACACAGGCTAGGCACAGGCTAGGCACAGGCTAGGCACAGGCTAGGCACAGGCTAGGCACAGGCTAGGCACAGGCTAGGCACAGGCTAGGCACAGGCTAGGCACAGGCTAGGCACAGGCTAGGCACAGGCTAGGCACAGGCTAGGCACAGGCTAGGCACTGGCTAGACACTGGCTAGGCACACGCAATGCACATGCAAGTCTCAGGCAAGGCACAGGCTAGACACAAGCTAGACACTGGCTAGGCACAGGCTATGCACATGGCAATCACTGGCTAGGCACAGGCTAGACACTGGCTAGACACTGGCTGGGCACAGGCTAGACACTGGCTAGGCACAGGCTAGACACTGGCTAGGCACAGGCTAGACAATGGCTATGTACAGGCTAGGCACTGGCTAGGTACCGGCTAGGTACTGGCTAGGTACAGGCTAGGGACTGGCTAGGTACAGGCTAGGCAGAGGCTAGGCACATGCTAGACACAGGCTAGACACAGGCTAGACACAGGCTAGACAAAAGCTAGACACAGGCTAGACTCAGGCAAGACACAGGCTAGACACAGGCTAGACACAGGCTAGACACAGCCTAGACAAAGGCTAGAAACTGGCTAGACACAGGCTAGACACAGGCTAGACAAAGGCTAGAAACTGGCTAGACACAGGCTAGACACAGGCTAGGCACAGGCTAGGCACAAGCTAGGCACTGGCTAGACACTGGCTAGGCACACGCTATGCACATGCCAGTCTCAGGCAAGGCACAGGCTAGCAACAGGCTAGACACTGGCTAGGCACAGGCTATGCACATGCCAGTCACAGGCAAGGCACAGGCTAGACACAGGCTAGGCACAGGCTAGGCACAGGCTAGGCAGCACAAGCTAGACACTGGCTAGGCACACGCTATGCACATGCCAGTCTCAGGCAAGGCACAGGCTAGACAAAGGCTAGACACTGGCTAGGCACAGGCTATGCACATGCCAGTCACAGGCAAGGCACAGGCTAGACACAGGCTAGACACAGGCTAGGCACAGGCTAGGCACAGGCTACGCACAGGCTAGGCACAGGCTAGGCACAGGCTAGGCACTGGCTAGACACTGGCTAGGCACTGGCTAGACACTGGCTAGGCACTGGCTAGACACTGGCTAGGCACACGCAATGCACATGCAAGTCTCAGGCAAGGCACAGGCTAGACACACGCTAGACACAGGCTAGACACAGGCTAGACACAGGCTAGACACTGGCTAGGCACAGGCTATGCACATGCCAGTCTCAGGCAAGGCACAGGCTAGACACAGGCTAGGCACAGGCTAGGCACAGGCTAGGCACAGGCTAGGCACAGGCTAGGCACTGGCTAGACACTGGCTAGGCACACGCAATGCACATGCAAGTCTCAGGCAAGGCACAGGCTAGACACAGGCTAGACACTGGCTAGGCACAGGCTATGCACATGGCAGTCACAGGCAAGGCACAGGCTAGACACAGGCTAGGCACAGGCTAGGCACAGGCTAGGCACTGGCTAGACACTGGCTAGACACTGGCTAGGCACACGCTATGCACATGCCAGTCTCAGACACAGGCTAGACACAGGCTAGGCACAGGGTATGCACATGCCAGTCTCAGGCAAGGCACAGGCTAGACACAGGCTAGACACTGGCTAGGCACAGGCTATGCACATGCCAGTCACAGGCAAGGCACTTGCTAGACACAGGCTAGACACTGGCTAGGCACAGGCTATGCACATGCCAGTCCCAGGCAAGGCACAGGCTAGACACAGGCTAGACACAGGCTAGGCACAGGCTAGGCACAGGCTAGGCACAGGCTAGGCACAGGCTAGGCACAGGCTAGGCACAGGCTAGGCACAGGCTAGGCACAGGCTAGGCACAGGCTAGGCACTGGCTAGACACTGGCTAGGCACACGCAATGCACATGCAAGTCTCAGGCAAGGCACAGGCTAGACACAAGCTAGACACTGGCTAGGCACAGGCTATGCACATGGCAATCACTGGCTAGGCACAGGCTAGACACTGGCTAGACACTGGCTGGGCACAGGCTAGACACTGGCTAGGCACAGGCTAGACACTGGCTAGGCACAGGCTAGACAATGGCTATGTACAGGCTAGGCACTGGCTAGGTACAGGCTAGGTTCTGGCTAGGTACAGGCTAGGGACTGGCTAGGTACAGGCTAGGCAGAGGCTAGGCACATGCTAGACACAGGCTAGACACAGGCTAGACACAGGCTAGACAAAGGCTAGACACAGGCTAGACACAGGCAAGACACAGGCTAGACACAGGCTAGACACAGGCTAGACACAGTCTAGACACAGGCTAGACACAGGCTAGACACAGGCTAGACACAGGCTAGACACAGGCTAGACAAAGGCTAGAAACTGGCTAGACACAGGCTAGACACAGGCTAGGCACAGGCTAGGCACAAGCTAGGCACTGGCTAGACACTGGCTAGGCACACGCTATGCACATGCCAGTCTCAGGCAAGGCACAGGCTAGCAACAGGCTAGACACTGGCTAGGCACAGGCTATGCACATGCCAGTCTGAGGCAAGGCACAGGCTAGACACAGGCTAGGCACAGGCTAGGCACAGGCTAGGCACAAGCTAGACACTGGATAGGCACAGGCTATGCACATGCCAGTCCCAGGCAAGGCACAGGCTAGACACAGGCTAGGCACAGGCTAGGCACAGGCTAGGCACAGGCTAGGCACAGGCTAGGCACAGGCTAGGCACAGGCTAGGCACAGGCTAGGCACAGGCTAGGCACAGGCTAGGCACAGGCTAGGGACAGGCTAGGCACAGGCTAGGCACAGGCTAGGCACAGGCTAGGCACAGGCTAGGCACAGGCTAGGCACTGGCTAGACACTGGCTAGGCACACGCAATGCACATGCAAGTCTCAGGCAAGGCACAGGCTAGACACAAGCTAGACACTGGCTAGGCACAGGCTATGCACATGGCAATCACTGGCTAGGCACAGGCTAGACACTGGCTAGGCACAGGCTAGACACTGGCTAGGCACAGGCTAGACACTGGCTAGGCACAGGCTAGACAATGGCTATGTACAGGCTAGGCACTGGCTAGGTACAGGCTAGGTACTGGCTAGGTACAGGCTAGGCACTGACTAGGTACAGGCTAGGCACATGCTAGACACAAGCTATGCACATGCCAGTCTCAGGCAAGGCACAGGCTAGACACAGGCTAGACACTGGCTAGGCACAGGCTATGCACATGCCAGTCACAGGCAAAGCACAGGCTAGACACAGGCAACACACAGGCTAGGCACATGCTAGACACAAGCTATGCACATGCCAGTCTCAGGCAAGGCACAGGCTAGACACAGGCTAGACACTGGCTAGGCACAGGCTATGCACATGCCAGTCATAGGCAAAGCACAGGCTAGACACAGGCAACACACAGGCTAGGCACAGGCTATGTACAGGCTAGGCACTGGCTAGGTACAGGCTAGGTACTGGCTAGGTACAGGCTAGGCACTGACTAGGTACAGGCTAGGCACATGCTAGACACAAGCTATGCACATGCCAGTCTCAGGCAAGGCACAGGCTAGACACAGGCTAGACACTGGCTAGGCACAGGCTATGCACATGCCAGTCACAGGCAAAGCACAGGCTAGACACAGGCAACACACAGGCTAGACACAGGCTAGACACAGGCTAGACAAACGCTAGAAACTGGCTAGACACAGGCTAGACACAGGCTAGACAAAGGCTAGACACAGGCTAGACACAGGCTAGACACAGGCTAGACACAGGCTAGACACAGGCTAGACACAGGCTAGACACAGGCTAGACAAAGGCTAGAAACTGGATAGACACAGGCTAGACACAGGCTAGGCACAGGCTAGGCACAGGCTAGGCACAGGCTAGGCACAGGCTAGGCACTGGCTAGACACTGGCTAGGCACAAGCTATGCACATGCCAGTCTCAGGCAAGGCACAGGCTAGACACAGGCTAGACACTGGCTAGGCACAGGCTATGCACATGCCAGTCACAGGCAAAGCACAGGCTAGACACAGGCAACACACAGGCTAGGCACAGGCTAGGCACAGGCTAGGCACTGGCTAGACACTGGCTAGGCACACGCAATGCACATGCCAGTCTCAGGCAAGGCACAGGCTAGACACAGGCTAGCCACTGGCTAGGCACAGGCTATGCACATGGCAGTCACAGGCAAGGCACAGGCTAGACACAGGCTAGGCACAGGCTAGGCACAGGGCTAGGCACAGGCTAGGCACAGGCTAGGCACAGGCTAGGCACAGGCTAGGCACAGGCTAGGCACAGGCTAGGCACAGGCTAGACACTGGCTAGACACTGGCTAGGCACACGCTATGCACATGCCAGTCTCAGGCAAGGCACAGGCTAGACACACGCTAGACACAGGCTAGACACAGGCTAGACACTGGCTAGGCACAGGCTATGCACATGCCAGTCTCAGGCAAGGCACAGGCTAGACACAGGCTAGACACAGGCAAGGCACAGGCTAGACACAGGCTAGACACTGGCTAGGCACAGGCTAGACACTGGCTTGGCACAGACTAGACACTGGCTAAGCACAGGCTAGACACAGGCAAGGCACAGGCTAGACACAGGCTAGACACTGGCTAGGCACAGGCTAGACACAGGCTAGACACTGGCTGGGCACAGGCTAGACACTGGCTAGGCACAGGCTAGACAAAGGCTAGAAACTGGCTAGGCACAGGCTAGACACAGGCTAGACACTGGCTGGGCACAGGCTAGACACTGGCTATACACTGGCTAGGCACAGGCTGGACACAGGCTATGCACAGGCTAGACAAAGGCTAGACACTGGCTAGGCACACGCTATGCACATGCCTATCTCAGGCAAGGCACAGGCTAGGCACAGGCTAGACACAGGCTAGACACAGGCTAGACACAGGCTAGACACAGGCTAGAAACAGGCTAGACACAGGCTAGACACAGGCTAGACACAGGCTAGACACTGGCTTGGCACAGACTAGACACTGGCTTAGCACAGGCTAGACAAAGGCTAGAAACTGGCTAGGCACAGGCTAGACACAGGCAAGACACTGGCTGGGCACAGGCTAGACACTGGCTAGGCACAGGCTAGACACTGGCTAGGCACAGGCTAGACACTGGCTAGGCAGAGGCTAGACACTGGCTAGGCACAGCCTAGACACTGGCTAGGCAGAGGCTAGACAATGGCTATGTACAGGCTAGGCACTGGCTAGGTACAGGCTAGGTACTGGCTAGGTGCAGGCTAGGCACTGACTAGGTACAGGCTAGGCACATGCTAGACACAGGCTAGACACAGGCTAGACAAAGGCTGGACACAGGCTAGACACAGGCTAGACACAGGCTAGACACAGGCTAGACACAGGCTAGACACAGGCTAGACACACAGGCTAGACACAGGCTAGACACAGGCTAGACACAGGCTAGACACAGGCTAGACACAGGCTAGACACAGGCTAGACAAACGCTAAAAACTGGCTAGACACAGGCTAGACACAGGCTAGGCACAGGCTAGGCACAGGCTAGGCACTGGCTAGACACTGGCTAGGCACAAGCTATGCACAGGCTAGGCACTGGCTAGATACTGGCTAGATACTGGCTAGGCACACGCTATGCACATGCCAGTCTCAGGCAAGGCACAGACTAGACACACGCTAGACACAGGCTAGACACAGGCTAGACACTGGCTAGGCACAGGCTAGACACTGGCTAAGCACAGGCTAGACACAGGCTAGAAACTGGCTAGGCACAGGCTAGACACAGGCTAGACACTGGCTGGGCAAAGGCTAGACACTGGCTAGGCACAAGCTAGACACAGGCTAGACACAGGCTAGACACAGGCTAGACACAGGCTAGACACAGGCCAGACACAGGCTAGAAACAGGCTGGGCAAAGGCTAGACACTGGCTAGGCACAAGCTAGACACAGGCTAGACACAGGCTAGACACAGGCTAGACACAGGCTAGACACAGGCCAGACACAGGCTAGAAACAGGCTAGACACAGGCTAGACACAGGCTAGACACAGGCTAGACACAGGCTAGACACTGGCTTGGCACAGACTAGACACTGGCTATACACTGGCTAGGCACAGGCTAGACACAGGCTATGCACAGGCTAGACAAAGGCTAGACACTGGTTAGGCACACGCTATGCACATGCCTGTCTCAGGCAAGGCACAGGCTAGACACAGGCTAGACACAGGCTAGACACTGGCTGGGTACAGGCTAGACACTGGCTAGGCACAAGCTAGACACAGGCTAGACACTGGCTAGGCACAGGCTAGGCACAGGCTAGACACTGGCTAGGCACAGGCTAGACACAGGCTATGCACAGGCTAGACAAAGGCTAGAAACTGGCTAGGCACAGGCTAGACACAGGCTAGACACTGGCTGAGCACAGGCTAGACACTGGCTATACACTGGCTAGGCACAGGCTGGACACAGGCTATGCACAGGCTAGACAAAGGCTAGACACTGGCTAGGCAAACGCTATGCACATGCCTATCTCAGGCAAGGCACAGGCTAGACACAGGCTAGACACAGGCTAGAAACAGGCTGGACACAGGCTAGACACAGGCTAGACACAGGCTAGACACTGGCTAGGCACAGGCTAGACACTGGCTTGGCACAGACTAGACACTGGCTAAGCACAGGCTAGACACAGGCTAGAAACTGGCTAGGCACAGGCTAGACACAGGCTAGACACTGGCTGGGCAAAGGCTAGACACTGGCTAGGCACAAGCTAGACACAGGCTAGACACAGGCTAGACACAGGCTAGACACAGGCTAGACACAGGCCAGACACAGGCTAGAAACAGGCTAGACACAGGCTAGACACAGGCTAGACACAGGCTAGACACAGGCTAGACACTGGCTTGGCACAGACTAGACACTGGCTATACACTGGCTAGGCACAGGCTAGACACAGGCTATGCACAGGCTAGACAAAGGCTAGACACTGGTTAGGCACACGCTATGCACATGCCTGTCTCAGGCAAGGCACAGGCTAGACACAGGCTAGACACAGGCTAGACACTGGCTGGGTACAGGCTAGACACTGGCTAGGCACAAGCTAGACACAGGCTAGACACTGGCTAGGCACAGGCTAGGCACAGGCTAGACACTGGCTAGGCACAGGCTAGACACAGGCTATGCACAGGCTAGACAAAGGCTAGAAACTGGCTAGGCACAGGCTAGACACAGGCTAGACACTGGCTGAGCACAGGCTAGACACTGGCTATACACTGGCTAGGCACAGGCTGGACACAGGCTATGCACAGGCTAGACAAAGGCTAGACACTGGCTAGGCAAACGCTATGCACATGCCTATCTCAGGCAAGGCACAGGCTAGACACAGGCTAGACACAGGCTAGAAACAGGCTGGACACAGGCTAGACACAGGCTAGACACAGGCTAGACACTGGCTTGGCACAGACTAGACACTGGCTTAGCACAGGCTAGACAAAGGCTAGAAACTGGCTAGGCACAGGCTAGACACAGGCTATTCACTGGCTGGGCACAGGCTAGACACTGGCTAGGCACAGGCTAGACACTGGCTAGGCACAGGCTAGACAATGGCTATGTACAGGCTAGGCACTGGCTAGGAACAGGCTAGGTACTGGCTAGGTACAGGCTAGGCACTGGCTAGGTACAGGCTAGGCAGAGGCTAGACACAGGCTAGACACAGGCTAGACACAGGCTAGACAAAGGCTAGACACAGGCTAGACACAGGCTAGACACAGGCTAGACACAGGCTAGACACAGGCTAGACACAGGCTAGACACAGGCTAGACACAGGCTAGACACAGGCTAGACACAGGCTAGACACAGGCTAGACACAGGCTAGACACAGGCTAGACACAGGCTAGACACAGGCTAGAAACAGGCAAGACAAAGGCTAGAAACTGGCTAGACACAGGCTAGACACTGGCTGGGCACAGGCTAGACACTGGCTAGGCACAGGCTAGACACTGGCTAGGCACAGGCTAGACAATGGCTATGTACAGGCTAGGCACTGGTTAGGTACAGGCTAGACACAGGCTAGATACTGGCTGGGCACAGGCTAGACAGTGGCTAGACACAGGCTAGACAGTGGCTAGACACAGGCTAGACACAGGCTAGACACAGGCTAGACACAAGCTAGAAACAGGCTAGACACAGGCTAGACACTGGTTTGGCACAGACTAGAAACTGGCTTAGCACAGGCTAGACAAAGGCTAGAAACTGGCTAGGCACAGGCTAGACACAGGCTAGACACATGGCTGGGCACAGGCTAGACACTGGCTAGGCACAGGCTAGACACTGGCTAGGCACAGGCTAGACAATGGCTATGTACAGGCTAGGCAATGGCTATGTACAGGCTAGGCACTGGCTAGGTACAGGCTAGGTACTGGCTAGGTACAGGCTAGGCAGAGGCTAGGCACAGGCTAGGCAGAGGCTAGGCACAGGCTAGGCAGAGGCTAGGCACAGGCTAGGCAGAGGCTAGGCACATGCTAGACACAGGCTAGACACAGGCTAGACAAAGGCTAGACACAGGCAAGACACAGGCTAGACACAGGCTAGACACAGGCTAGACACAGGCTAGACACTGGCTAGACACAGGCTAGACAATGGCTAGAAACTGGCTAGACACAGGCTAGGCACAGGCTAGACACAGGCTAGACACAGGCTAGACACTGACTGGGCACAGGCTAGACACTGGCTAGACACAAGCTAGACACAGGCTAGACACAGGCTAGACACAGGCTAGACTCAGGCCAGACACAGGCTAGAAACAGGCTAGACACAGGCTAGACACAGGCTAGACACTGGCTTGGCACAGACTAGACACTGGCTAAGCACAGGCTAGACACAGGCTAGACACTGATTGGGCACAGGCTAGACACTGGCTAGACACAAGCTAGACACAGGCTAGACACAGGCTAGACACAGGCTAGACACTGACTGGGCACAGGCTAGACACAGGCTAGACACTGGCTGGGCACAGGCTAGACAGTGGCTAGACACAGGCTAGACACAGGCTAGACACAGGCTAGACACAAGCTAGAAACAGGCTAGACACAGGCTAGACACAGGCTAGACACTGGTTTGGCACAGACTAGAAACTGGCTTAGCACAGGCTAGACAAAGGCTAGAAACAGGCTAGACACTGGCTGGGCACAGGCTAGACACTGGCTAGGCACAGGCTAGACACTGGCTAGGCACAGGCTAGACACTGGATAGGCACAGGCTAGACAATGGCTATGTACAGGCTAGGCACTGGCTAGGTACAGGCTAGGTACTGGCTAGGTACAGGCTAGGCAGAGGCTAGGCACAGGCTAGGCAGAGGCTAGGCACAGGCTAGGCAGAGGGCTAGGCACATGCTAGACACAGGCTAGACACAGGCTGGACAAAGGCTAGACACAGGCTAGACACAGGCTAGACACAGGCTAGACACAGGCTAGACACAGGCTAGACACAGGCTAGACACAGGCTAGACACTGACTGGGCACAGGCTAGACACTGGCTAGACACAAGCTAGACACAGGCTAGACACAGGCTAGACACAGGCTAGACACTGACTGGGCACAGGCTAGACACAGGCTAGACACTGGCTGGGCACAGGCTAGACAGTGGCTAGACACAGGCTAGACACAGGCTAGACACAGGCTAGACACAGGCTAGACACAAGCTAGAAACAGGCTAGACACAGGCTAGACACTGGTTTGGCACAGACTAGAAACTGGCTTAGCACAGGCTAGACAAAGGCTAGAAACTGGCTAGGCACAGGCTAGACACAGGCTAGACACTGGCTGGGCACAGGCTAGACACTGGCTAGGCACAGGCTAGACACTGGCTAGGCACAGGCTAGACAATGGCTATGTACAGGCTAGGCACTGGCTAGGTACAGGCTAGGTACTGGCTAGGTACAGGCTAGGCAGAGGCTAGGCACAGGCTAGGCAGAGGCTAGGCACAGGCTAGGCAGAGGCTAGGCACATGCTAGACACAGGCTAGACACAGGCTAGACAAGGAGCAACACAGGCAAGACACAGGCTAGACACAGGCTAGACACAGGATAGACACAGGCTAGACACTGGCTAGACACAGGCTAGACGATGGCTAGAAAATGGCTAGACACAGGCTATGCACAGGCTAGACACAGGCTAGACACAGGCTAGACTCAGGCCAGACACAGGCTAGAAACAGGCTAGACACAGGCTAGAAACAGGCTAGACACAGGCTAGACACAGGCTAGACACTGGCTTGGCACAGACTAGACACTGGCTAAGCACAGGCTAGACACAGGCTAGACACTGACTGGGCACAGGCTAGACACTGGCTAGACACAGGCTAGACACAGGCTAGACACAGGCTAGACACAGGCTAGACACAGGCTAGACACAGGCTAGACACTGGCTTGGCACAGACTAGACACTGGCTAAGCACAGGCTAGACACAGGCTAGACACTGACTGGGCACAGGCTAGACACTGGCTAGACACAAGCTAGACACAGGCTAGACACAGGCTAGACACAGGCTAGACTCAGGCCAGACACAGGCTAGAAACAGGCTAGACACAGGCTAGACACAGGCTAGACACAGGCTAGACACAGGCTAGACACTGGCTTGGCACAGACTAGACACTGGCTAAGCACAGGCTAGACACAGGCTAGACACTGACTGGGCACAGGCTAGACACTGGCTAGACACAGGCTAGACACAGGCTAGACACAGGCTAGACACTGACTGGGCACAGGCTAGACACTGGCTAGACACAAGCTAGACACAGGCTAGACACAGGCTAGACACAGGCCAGACACAGGCTAGAAACAGGCTAGACACAGGCTAGACACTGCCTAGGCACAGGCTAGACACTGGCTAGGCACAGGCTAGACAATGGCTATGTACAGGCTAGACAATGGCTATGTACAGGCTAGGCAATGGCTAGGTACAGGCTAGGTGCTGGCTAGGTACAGGCTAGGTACTGGCTAGGTACAGGCTAGGCACTGGCTAGGTACAGGCTAGGAAGAGGCTAGGCACATGCTAGACACAGGGTAGACACAGGCCAGACAAAGGCTAGACACAGGCTAGGCACAGGCTAGACACAGGCTAGACACAGGCTAGACACAGGCTAGACACAGGCTAGATACAGGATAGCCACAGGCTAGACACAGGCTAGACACAGGCTAGACACAGGCTATGCACAGGCTAGACAAAGGCTAGACACAGGCTCGACACAGGCTAGACACAGGCTTGACACTGGCTAGACACAAGCTAGACACAGGCTAGATACAGGGTAGACGCAGGCCAGACAAAGGCTAGACACAGGCTAGACACAGGCTAGACACAGGCTAGACACAGGCTAGACACAGGATAGACACAGGCTAGACACAGGATAGACACAGGATAGACACAGGCTAGACACAGGCTAGACACAGGCTAGACACATTCTAAACACAGGGTAGACACAGGCTAGACACATGCTAGACACAGGCTAGACACAGGCTAGACACTGGCTAGACACAAGCTAGACACAGGCTAGACACAGGCTAGACACAGGCTAGAAACAGGCTAGACACAGGCTAGAAACTGGCTAGGCACAGGTTAGACACGGGCTAGACACTGGCTGGGCACAGGCTAGACACTGGCTAGGCACAGGCTAAACACTGGCTAGGCACAGGCTAGACACAGGCTAGACACAGGCTAGACACAGGCTAGACACAGGCTGAACAACAGGCTAGACACAGGCTAGACACAGGCTAGACACAGGCTAGACACAGGCTAGACACAGGCTAGACACAGGCTAGACACAGGCTAGACACAGGCTAGACACAGGCTAGACACAGGCTAGACACAGGCTAGACACAGGCTAGACACAGGCTAGACACAGGCTAGACACAGGCTAGACACAGGCTAGAAACAGGCAAGACAAAGGCTAGAAACTGGCTAGACACAGGCTAGACACTGGCTGGGCACAGGCTAGACACTGGCTAGGCACAGGCTAGACACTGGCTAGGCACAGGCTAGACAATGGCTATGTACAGGCTAGGCACTGGTTAGGTACAGGCTAGACACAGGCTAGATACTGGCTGGGCACAGGCTAGACAGTGGCTAGACACAGGCTAGACAGTGGCTAGACACAGGCTAGACACAGGCTAGACACAGGCTAGACACAAGCTAGAAACAGGCTAGACACAGGCTAGACACAGGCTAGACACTGGTTTGGCACAGACTAGAAACTGGCTTAGCACAGGCTAGACAAAGGCTAGAAACTGGCTAGGCACAGGCTAGACACAGGCTAGACACATGGCTGGGCACAGGCTAGACACTGGCTAGGCACAGGCTAGACACTGGCTAGGCACAGGCTAGACAATGGCTATGTACAGGCTAGGCAATGGCTATGTACAGGCTAGGCACTGGCTAGGTACAGGCTAGGTACTGGCTAGGTACAGGCTAGGCAGAGGCTAGGCACAGGCTAGGCAGAGGCTAGGCACAGGCTAGGCAGAGGCTAGGCACAGGCTAGGCAGAGGCTAGACAAAGGCTAGACACAGGCAAGACACAGGCTAGAAAGAGACACAGGCTAGACACAGGCTAGACACAGGCTAGACACTGGCTAGACACAGGCTAGACAATGGCTAGAAACTGGCTAGACACAGGCTAGGCACAGGCTAGACACAGGCTAGACACAGGCTAGACACTGACTGGGCACAGGCTAGACACTGGCTAGACACAAGCTAGACACAGGCTAGACACAGGCTAGACACAGGCTAGACTCAGGCCAGACACAGGCTAGAAACAGGCTAGACACAGGCTAGACACAGGCTAGACACTGGCTTGGCACAGACTAGACACTGGCTAAGCACAGGCTAGACACAGGCTAGACACTGATTGGGCACAGGCTAGACACTGGCTAGACACAAGCTAGACACAGGCTAGACACAGGCTAGACACAGGCTAGACACTGACTGGGCACAGGCTAGACACAGGCTAGACACTGGCTGGGCACAGGCTAGACAGTGGCTAGACACAGGCTAGACACAGGCTAGACACAGGCTAGACACAAGCTAGAAACAGGCTAGACACAGGCTAGACACAGGCTAGACACTGGTTTGGCACAGACTAGAAACTGGCTTAGCACAGGCTAGACAAAGGCTAGAAACAGGCTAGACACTGGCTGGGCACAGGCTAGACACTGGCTAGGCACAGGCTAGACACTGGCTAGGCACAGGCTAGACACTGGATAGGCACAGGCTAGACAATGGCTATGTACAGGCTAGGCACTGGCTAGGTACAGGCTAGGTACTGGCTAGGTACAGGCTAGGCAGAGGCTAGGCACAGGCTAGGCAGAGGCTAGGCACAGGCTAGGCAGAGGCTAGGCACATGCTAGACACAGGCTAGACACAGGCTAGACAAAGGCTAGACACAGGCAAGACACAGGCTAGACACAGGCTAGACACAGGATAGACACAGGCTAGACACTGGCTAGACACAGGCTAGACACTGACTGGGCACAGGCTAGACACTGGCTAGACACAAGCTAGACACAGGCTAGACACAGGCTAGACACAGGCTAGACACTGACTGGGCACAGGCTAGACACAGGCTAGACACTGGCTGGGCACAGGCTAGACAGTGGCTAGACACAGGCTAGACACAGGCTAGACACAGGCTAGACACAGGCTAGACACAAGCTAGAAACAGGCTAGACACAGGCTAGACACTGGTTTGGCACAGACTAGAAACTGGCTTAGCACAGGCTAGACAAAGGCTAGAAACTGGCTAGGCACAGGCTAGACACAGGCTAGACACTGGCTGGGCACAGGCTAGACACTGGCTAGGCACAGGCTAGACACTGGCTAGGCACAGGCTAGACAATGGCTATGTACAGGCTAGGCACTGGCTAGGTACAGGCTAGGTACTGGCTAGGTACAGGCTAGGCAGAGGCTAGGCACAGGCTAGGCAGAGGCTAGGCACAGGCTAGGCAGAGGCTAGGCACATGCTAGACACAGGCTAGACACAGGCTAGACAAAGGCTAGACACAGGCAAGACACAGGCTAGACACAGGCTAGACACAGGATAGACACAGGCTAGACACTGGCTAGACACAGGCTAGACGATGGCTAGAAAATGGCTAGACACAGGCTATGCACAGGCTAGACACAGGCTAGACACAGGCTAGACTCAGGCCAGACACAGGCTAGAAACAGGCTAGACACAGGCTAGAAACAGGCTAGACACAGGCTAGACACAGGCTAGACACTGGCTTGGCACAGACTAGACACTGGCTAAGCACAGGCTAGACACAGGCTAGACACTGACTGGGCACAGGCTAGACACTGGCTAGACACAGGCTAGACACAGGCTAGACACAGGCTAGACACAGGCTAGACACAGGCTAGACACAGGCTAGACACTGGCTTGGCACAGACTAGACACTGGCTAAGCACAGGCTAGACACAGGCTAGACACTGACTGGGCACAGGCTAGACACTGGCTAGACACAAGCTAGACACAGGCTAGACACAGGCTAGACTCAGGCCAGACACAGGCTAGAAACAGGCTAGACACAGGGAAGACACAGGCTAGACACAGGCTAGACACAGGCTAGACACTGGCTTGGCACAGACTAGACACTGGCTAAGCACAGGCTAGACAAAGGCTAGACACTGACTGGGCACAGGCTAGACACTGGCTAGACACAGGCTAGACACAGGCTAGACACAGGCTAGACACTGACTGGGCACAGGCTAGACACTGGCTAGACACAAGCTAGACACAGGCTAGACACAGGCTAGACACAGGCCAGACACAGGCTAGAAACAGGCTAGACACAGGCTAGACACTGCCTAGGCACAGGCTAGACACTGGCTAGGCACAGGCTAGACAATGGCTATGTACAGGCTAGACAATGGCTATGTACAGGCTAGGCAATGGCTAGGTACAGGCTAGGTGCTGGCTAGGTACAGGCTAGGTACTGGCTAGGTACAGGCTAGGCACTGGCTAGGTACAGGCTAGGAAGAGGCTAGGCACATGCTAGACACAGGGTAGACACAGGCCAGACAAAGGCTAGACACAGGCTAGGCACAGGCTAGACACAGGCTAGACACAGGCTAGACACAGGCTAGACACAGGCTAGATACAGGATAGCCACAGGCTAGACACAGGCTAGACACAGGCTAGACACAGGCTATGCACAGGCTAGACAAAGGCTAGACACAGGCTCGACACAGGCTAGACACAGGCTTGACACTGGCTAGACACAAGCTAGACACAGGCTAGATACAGGGTAGACGCAGGCCAGACAAAGGCTAGACACAGGCTAGACACAGGCTAGACACAGGCTAGACACAGGCTAGACACAGGATAGACACAGGCTAGACACAGGATAGACACAGGATAGACACAGGCTAGACACAGGCTAGACACAGGCTAGACACATTCTAAACACAGGGTAGACACAGGCTAGACACATGCTAGACACAGGCTAGACACAGGCTAGACACTGGCTAGACACAAGCTAGACACAGGCTAGACACAGGCTAGACACAGGCTAGAAACAGGCTAGACACAGGCTAGAAACTGGCTAGGCACAGGTTAGACACGGGCTAGACACTGGCTGGGCACAGGCTAGACACTGGCTAGGCACAGGCTAAACACTGGCTAGGCACAGGCTAGACACAGGCTAGACACAGGCTAGACACAGGCCAGACAGAGGCTAGAAACAGGCTAGACACAGGCTAGACACAGGCTAGACACAGGCTAGACACTGGCTTGGCACAGACTAGACACTGGCTATACACTGGCTAGGCACAGGCTAGACACAGGTTATGCACAGGCTAGACAAAGGCTAGACACTGGTTAGGCACACGCTATGCACATGCCTGTCTCAGGCAAGGCACAGGCTAGACAGAGGCTAGACACAGGCTAGACACTGGCTGGGTACAGGCTAGACACTGGCTAGGCACAAGCTAGACACAGGCTAGAAACTGGCTAGGCACAGGCTAGACACAGGCTATGCACAGGCTAGACAAAGGCTAGAAACTGGCTAGGCACAGGCTAGACACAGGCTAGACACTGGCTGGGCACAGGCTAGACACTGGCTATACACTGGCTAGGCACAGGCTGGACACAGGCTATGCACAGGCTAGACAAAGGCTAGACACTGGCTAGGCACACGCTATGCACATGCCTATCTCAGGCAAGGCACAGGCTAGACACAGGCTAGACACAGGCTAGACACAGGCTAGACACCGGCTAGAAACAGGCTAGACACAGGGTAGACACAGGCTAGACACTGGCTTGGCACAGACTAGACACTGGCTTAGCACAGGCTAGACAAAGGCTAGAAACTGGCTAGGCACAGGATAGACACAGGCTAGGCACAGGCTAGACACTGGCTAGGCACAGGCTAGACAATGGCTATGTACAGGCTAGGCACTGGCTAGGAACAGGCTAGGTACTGGCTAGGTACAGGCTAGGCACTGGCTAGGTACAGGCTAGGCACATGCTAGACATAGGCTAGACACAGGCTAGACAAAGGCTAGACATAGGCTAGACACAGGCTAGACAAAGGCTAGACACAGGCTAGACACAGGCTAGACACAGGCTAGACACAGGCTAGACACAGGCTAGACACAGGCTAGACACAGGCTAGACACAGGCTAGACACAGGCTAGACAAAGGCTAGAAACTGGCTAGACACAGGCTAGACACAGGCTAGACACTGGCTGGGCACAGGCTAGACACTGGCTAGGAACAGGCTAGACACTGGCTAGGCACAGGCTAGACAATGGCTATGTACAGGCTAGGCACTGGCTAGGTACAGGCTAGACACAGGATAGACACTGGCTGGGCACAGGCTAGACAGTGGCTAGACACAGGCTAGACACAGGCTAGACACAGGCTAGACACAGGCTAGACACAAGCTAGAAACAGGCTAGACACAGGCTAGACACAGGCTAGACACAGGCTAGACACAGGCTAGACACAGGCTAGACACAGGCTAGACACTGGTTTGGCACAGACTAGAAATTGGCTTTGCACAGGCTAGACAAAGGCTAGAAACTGGCTAGGCACAGGCTACACACAGGCTAGACACTGGCTGGGCACAGGATAGACACTGGCTAGGCACAGGCTAGACACTGGCTAGGCACAGGCTAGACAATGGCTATGTACAGGCTAGGCACTGGCTAGGTACAGGCTAGGTACTGGCTAGGTACAGGCTAGGTACTGGCTAGGTACAGGCTAGGCACTGGCTAGGTACAGGCTAGGAAGAGGCTAAGCACATGATAGACACAGGGTAGACACAGGCCAGACAAAGGCTAGACACAGGCTAGACACAGGCTAGACACAGGCTAGACACAGGCTAGACACAGGCTAGACACAGGCTAGACACAGGCTAGACACAGGCTAGACACAGGATAGACACAGGCTAGACACAGGCTAGACACATTCTAAACACAGGCTAGACACAGGCTAGACACAGGCTCGACACAGGCTAGACACAGGCTTGACACTGGCTAGACACAAGCTAGACACAGTCTAGATACAGGGTAGACGCAGGCCAGACAAAGGCTAGACACAGGCTAGACACAGGCTAGACACAGGCTAGACACAGGCTAGACACAGGCTAGACACAGGCTAGACACAGGCTAGACACAGGCTAGACACAGGCTAGACACAGGCTAGACACAGGCTAGACACAGGCTAGACACAGGCTAGACAAAGGCTAGAAACTGGCTAGACACAGGCTAGACACAGGCTAGACAAAGGCTAGAAACTGGCTAGACACAGGCTAGACACTGGCTGGGCACAGGCTAGACACTGGCTAGGAACAGGCTAGACACTGGCTAGGCACAGGCTAGACAATGGCTATGTACAGGCTAGGCACTGGCTAGGTACAGGCTAGACACAGGATAGACACTGGCTGGGCACAGGCTAGACAGTGGCTAGACACAGGCTAGACACAGGCTAGACACAGGCTAGACACAAGCTAGAAACAGGCTAGACACAGGCTAGACACAGGCTAGACACAGGCTAGACACAGGCTAGACACTGGTTTGGCACAGACTAGAAATTGGCTTTGCACAGGCTAGACAAAGGCTAGAAACTGGCTAGGCACAGGCTACACACAGGCTAGACACTGGCTGGGCACAGGATAGACACTGGCTAGGCACAGGCTAGACACTGGCTAGGCACAGGCTAGACAATGGCTATGTACAGGCTAGGCACTGGCTAGGTACAGGCTAGGTACTGGCTAGGTACAGGCTAGGCACTGGCTAGGTACAGGCTAGGAAGAGGCTAAGCACATGATAGACACAGGGTAGACACAGGCCAGACAAAGGCTAGACACAGGCTAGACACAGGCTAGACACAGGCTAGACACAGGCTAGACACAGGCTAGACACAGGCTAGACACAGGCTAGACACAGGATAGACACAGGCTAGACACAGGCTAGACACATTCTAAACACAGGCTAGACACAGGCTAGACACAGGCTAGACAAAGGCTAGAAACTGGCTAGACACAGGCTAGACACTGGCTGGGCACAGGCTAGACACTGGCTAGGAACAGGCTAGACACTGGCTAGGCACAGGCTAGACAATGGCTATGTACAGGCTAGGCACTGGCTAGGTACAGGCTAGACACAGGATAGACACTGGCTGGGCACAGGCTAGACAGTGGCTAGACACAGGCTAGACACAGGCTAGACACAGGCTAGACACAAGCTAGAAACAGGCTAGACACAGGCTAGACACAGGCTAGACACAGGCTAGACACAGGCTAGACACAGGCTAGACACTGGTTTGGCACAGACTAGAAATTGGCTTTGCACAGGCTAGACAAAGGCTAGAAACTGGCTAGGCACAGGCTACACACAGGCTAGACACTGGCTGGGCACAGGATAGACACTGGCTAGGCACAGGCTAGACACTGGCTAGGCACAGGCTAGACAATGGCTATGTACAGGCTAGGCACTGGCTATGTACAGGCTGGGCACTGGCTAGGTACAGGCTAGGTACTGGCTAGGTACAGGCTAGGCACTGGCTAGGTACAGGCTAGGAAGAGGCTAAGCACATGATAGACACAGGGTAGACACAGGCCAGACAAAGGCTAGACACAGGCTAGACACAGGCTAGACACAGGCTAGACACAGGCTAGACACAGGCTAGACACAGGCTAGACACAGGCTAGACACAGGATAGACACAGGCTAGACACAGGCTAGACACATTCTAAACACAGGCTAGACACAGGCTAGACACAGGCTCGACACAGGCTAGACACAGGCTTGACACTGGCTAGACACAAGCTAGACACAGTCTAGATACAGGGTAGACGCAGGCCAGACAAAGGCTAGACACAGGCTAGACACAGGCTAGACACAGGCTAGACACAGGCTAGACACAGGCTAGACACAGGCTAGACACAGGCTAGACACAGGCTAGACACAGGCTAGACACAGGATAGACACAGGCTAGACACAGGCTAGACACAGGCTAGACACAGGCTAGACACAGGCTAGACACAGGCTAGACACAGGCTAGACAAAGGCTAGAAACTGGCTAGACACAGGCTAGACACAGGCTAGACAAAGGCTAGAAACTGGCTAGACACAGGCTAGACACAGGCTAGGCACAGGCTAGGCACAAGCTAGGCACTGGCTAGACACTGGCTAGGCACACGCTATGCACATGCCAGTCTCAGGCAAGGCACAGGCTAGCAACAGGCTAGACACTGGCTAGGCACAGGCTATGCACATGCCAGTCACAGGCAAGGCACAGGCTAGACACAGGCTAGGCACAGGCTAGGCACAGGCTAGGCACAAGCTAGACACTGGCTAGGCACACGCTATGCACATGCCAGTCTCAGGCAAGGCACAGGCTAGACAAAGGCTAGACACTGGCTAGGCACAGGCTATGCACATGCCAGTCACAGGCAAGGCACAGGCTAGACACAGGCTAGACACAGGCTAGGCACAGGCTAGGCACAGGCTACGCACAGGCTAGGCACAGGCTAGGCACAGGCTAGGCACTGGCTAGACACTGGCTAGGCACTGGCTAGACACTGGCTAGGCACTGGCTAGACACTGGTTAGGCACACGCAATGCACATGCAAGTCTCAGGCAAGGCACAGGCTAGACACACGCTAGACACAGGCTAGACACAGGCTAGACACTGGCTAGGCACAGGCTATGCACATGCCAGTCTCAGGCAAGGCACAGGCTAGACACAGGCTAGGCACAGGCTAGGCACAGGCTAGGCACAGGCTAGGCACAGGCTAGGCACTGGCTAGACACTGGCTAGGCACACGCAATGCACATGCAAGTCTCAGGCAAGGCACAGGCTAGACACAGGCTAGACACTGGCTAGGCACAGGCTATGCACATGGCAGTCACAGGCAAGGCACAGGCTAGACACAGGCTAGGCACAGGCTAGGCACAGGCTAGGCACTGGCTAGACACTGGCTAGACACTGGCTAGGCACACGCTATGCACATGCCAGTCTCAGACACAGGCTAGACACAGGCTAGGCACAGGGTATGCACATGCCAGTCTCAGGCAAGGCACAGGCTAGACACAGGCTAGACACTGGCTAGGCACAGGCTATGCACATGCCAGTCACAGGCAAGGCACTTGCTAGACACAGGCTAGACACTGGCTAGGCACAGGCTAGACACTGGCTTGGCACAAGCTAGACACAGGCTAGACACAGGCTAGACACAGGTTAGACACAGGCTAGACACAGGCCAGACACAGGCTAGAAACAGGCTAGACACAGGCTAGACACAGGCTAGACAGAGGCTAGAAACTGGCTAGGCACAGGCTAGACACAGGCTAGACACTGGCTGGGCACAGGCTAGACACTGGCTAGGCTCAAGCTAGACACAGGCTAGACACAGGCTAGACACAGGCTAGACACAGGCTAGACACAGGCTAGACACAGGCTAGACACAGGCTAGACACAGGCTAGACACAGGCTAGACACAGGCCAGACACAGGCTAGAAACAGGCTAGACACAGGCTAGACACAGGCTAGACACAGGCTAGACACAGGCTAGACACTGGCTTGGCACAGACTAGACACTGGCTATACACTGGCTAGACACAGGCTAGACACAGGCTATGCACAGGCTAGACAAAGGCTAGACACTGGCTAGGCACACGCTATGCACATGCCTGTCTCAGGCAAGGCACAGGCTAGACACAGGCTAGACACAGGCTAGACACAGGCTAGACACAGGCTAGACACAGGCTAGACACAGGCTACACACAGGCTAGACACTGGCTGGGCACAGGCTAGACACTGGCTAGGCACAGGCTAGACACTGGCTGGGCACAGGCTAGACACTGGCTAGGCACAGGCTAGACAAAGGCTAGAAACTGGCTAGGCACAGGCTAGACACAGGCTAGACACTGGCTGGGCACAGGCTAGACACTGGCTATACACTGGCTAGGCACAGGCTGGACACAGGCTATGCACAGGCTAGACAAAGGCTAGACACTGGCTAGGCACACGCTATGCACATGCCTATCTCAGGCAAGGCACAGGCTAGACACAGGCTAGACACAGGCTAGACACAGGCTAGACACAGGCTAGACACAGGCTAGAAACAGGCTAGACACAGGCTAGACACAGGCTAGACACAGGCTAGACACTGGCTTGGCACAGACTAGACACTGGCTTAGCACAGGCTAGACAAAGGCTAGAAACTGGCTAGGCACAGGCTAGACACAGGCAAGACACTGGCTGGGCACAGGCTAGACACTGGCTAGGCACAGGCTAGACACTGGCTAGGCACAGGCTAGACACTGGCTAGGCAGAGGCTAGACACTGGCTAGGCACAGGCTAGACACTGGCTAGGCAGAGGCTAGACAATGGCTATGTACAGGCTAGGCACTGGCTAGGTACAGGCTAGGTACTGGCTAGGTGCAGGCTAGGCACTGACTAGGTACAGGCTAGGCACATGCTAGACACAGGCTAGACACAGGCTAGACAAAGGCTGGACACAGGCTAGACACAGGCTAGACACAGGCTAGACACAGGCTAGACACAGGCTAGACACAGGCTAGATACAGGCTAGACACAGGCTAGACACAGGCTAGACACAGGCTAGACACAGGCTAGACACAGGCTAGACAAACGCTAAAAACTGGCTAGACACAGGCTAGACACAGGCTAGGCACAGGCTAGGCACAGGCTAGGCACTGGCTAGACACTGGCTAGGCACAAGCTATGCACAGGCTAGGCACTGGCTAGATACTGGCTAGATACTGGCTAGGCACACGCTATGCACATGCCAGTCTCAGGCAAGGCACAGACTAGACACACGCTAGACACAGGCTAGACACAGGCTAGACACTGGCTAGGCACAGGCTATGCACATGCCAGTCTCAGGCAAGGCACAGGCTAGACACAGGCTAGACACTGGCTAGGCACAGGCTATGCACATGCCAGTCACAGGCAAGGCACAGGCTAGACACAGGCTAGACACTGGCTAGGCACAGGCTAGACACTGGCTTGGCACAGACTAGACACTGGCTAAGCACAGGCTAGACACAGGCTAGAAACTGGCTAGGCACAGGCTAGACACAGGCTAGACACTGGCTGGGCAAAGGCTAGACACTGGCTAGGCACAAGCTAGACACAGGCTAGACACAGGCTAGACACAGGCTAGACACAGGCTAGACACAGGCCAGACACAGGCTAGAAACAGGCTAGACACAGGCTAGACACAGGCTAGACACAGGCTAGACACAGGCTAGACACTGGCTTGGCACAGACTAGACACTGGCTATACACTGGCTAGGCACAGGCTAGACACAGGCTATGCACAGGCTAGACAAAGGCTAGACACTGGTTAGGCACACGCTATGCACATGCCTGTCTCAGGCAAGGCACAGGCTAGACACAGGCTAGACACAGGCTAGACACTGGCTGGGTACAGGCTAGACACTGGCTAGGCACAAGCTAGACACAGGCTGACACTGGCTAGGCACAGGCTAGGCACAGGCTAGACACTGGCTAGGCACAGGCTAGACACAGGCTATGCACAGGCTAGACAAAGGCTAGAAACTGGCTAGGCACAGGCTAGACACAGGCTAGACACTGGCTGGGCACAGGCTAGACACTGGCTATACACTGGCTAGGCACAGGCTGGACACAGGCTATGCACAGGCTAGACAAATGCTAGACACTGGCTAGGCAAACGCTATGCACATGCCTATCTCAGGCAAGGCACAGGCTAGACACAGGCTAGACACAGGCTAGAAACAGGCTGGACACAGGCTAGACACAGGCTAGACACAGGCTAGACACTGGCTTGGCACACAGACTAGACACTGGCTTAGCACAGGCTAGACAAAGGCTAGAAACTGGCTAGGCACAGGCTAGACACAGGCTATTCACTGGCTGGGCACAGGCTAGACACTGGCTAGGCACAGGCTAGACACTGGCTAGGCACAGGCTAGACAATGGCTATGTACAGGCTAGGCACTGGCTAGGAACAGGCTAGGTACTGGCTAGGTACAGGCTAGGCACTGGCTAGGTACAGGCTAGGCAGAGGCTAGACACAGGCTAGACACAGGCTAGACAAAGGCTAGACACAGGCTAGACACAGGCTAGACACAGGCTAGACACAGGCTAGACACAGGCTAGACACAGGCTAGACACAGGCTAGACACAGGCTAGACACAGGCTAGACACAGGCTAGAAACAGGCAAGACAAAGGCTAGAAACTGGCTAGACACAGGCTAGACACTGGCTGGGCACAGGCTAGACACTGGCTAGGCACAGGCTAGACACTGGCTAGGCACAGGCTAGACAATGGCTATGTACAGGCTAGGCACTGGTTAGGTACAGGCTAGACACAGGCTAGACACTGCCTGGGCACAGGCTAGACAGTGGCTAGACACAGGCTAGACAGTGGCTAGACACAGGCTAGACACAGGCTAGACACAGGCTAGACACAAGCTAGAAACAGGCTAGACACAGGCTAGACACAGGCTAGACACTGGTTTGGCACAGACTAGAAACTGGCTTAGCACAGGCTAGACAAAGGCTAGAAACTGGCTAGGCACAGGCTAGACACAGGCTAGACACATGGCTGGGCACAGGCTAGACACTGGCTAGGCACAGGCTAGACACTGGCTAGGCACAGGCTAGACAATGGCTATGTACAGGCTAGGCAATGGCTATGTACAGGCTAGGCACTGGCTAGGTACAGGCTAGGTACTGGCTAGGTACAGGCTAGGCAGAGGCTAGGCACAGGCTAGGCAGAGGCTAGGCACAGGCTAGGCAGAGGCTAGGCACAGGCTAGGCAGAGGCTAGGCACATGCTAGACACAGGCTAGACACAGGCTAGACAAAGGCTAGACACAGGCAAGACACAGGCTAGACACAGGCTAGACACAGGCTAGACACAGGCTAGACACTGGCTAGACACAGGCTAGACAATGGCTAGAAACTGGCTAGACACAGGCTAGGCACAGGCTAGACACAGGCTAGACACAGGCTAGACACTGACTGGGCACAGGCTAGACACTGGCTAGACACAAGCTAGACACAGGCTAGACACAGGCTAGACACAGGCTAGACTCAGGCCAGACACAGGCTAGAAACAGGCTAGACACAGGCTAGACACTGGCTTGGCACAGACTAGACACTGGCTAAGCACAGGCTAGACACAGGCTAGACACTGACTGGGCACAGGCTAGACACTGGCTAGACACAAGCTAGACACAGGCTAGACACAGGCTAGACACAGGCTAGACACTGACTGGGCACAGGCTAGACACAGGCTAGACACTGGCTGGGCACAGGCTAGACAGTGGCTAGACACAGGCTAGACACAGGCTAGACACAGGCTAGACACAAGCTAGAAACAGGCTAGACACAGGCTAGACACTGGTTTGGCACAGACTAGAAACTGGCTTAGCACAGGCTAGACAAAGGCTAGAAACTGGCTAGGCACAGGCTAGACACAGGCTAGACACTGGCTGGGCACAGGCTAGACACTGGCTAGGCACAGGCTAGACACTGGCTAGGCACAGGCTAGACACTGGCTAGGCACAGGCTAGACAATGGCTATGTACAGGCTAGGCACTGGCTAGGTACAGGCTAGGTACTGGCTAGGTACAGGCTAGGCAGAGGCTAGGCACAGGCTAGGCAGAGGCTAGGCACAGGCTAGGCAGAGGCTAGGCACATGCTAGACACAGGCTAGACACAGGCTAGACAAAGGCTAGACACAGGCAAGACACAGGCTAGACACAGGCTAGACACAGGATAGACACAGGCTAGACACTGGCTAGACACAGGCTAGACACTGACTGGGCACAGGCTAGACACTGGCTAGACACAAGCTAGACACAGGCTAGACACAGGCTAGACACAGGCTAGACACTGACTGGGCACAGGCTAGACACAGGCTAGACACTGGCTGGGCACAGGCTAGACAGTGGCTAGACACAGGCTAGACACAGGCTAGACACAGGCTAGACACAAGCTAGAAACAGGCTAGACACAGGCTAGACACAGGCTAGACACTGGTTTGGCACAGACTAGAAACTGGCTTAGCACAGGCTAGACAAAGGCTAGAAACTGGCTAGGCACAGGCTAGACACAGGCTAGACACTGGCTGGGCACAGGCTAGACACTGGCTAGGCACAGGCTAGACACTGGCTAGGCACAGGCTAGACAATGGCTATGTACAGGCTAGGCACTGGCTAGGTACAGGCTAGGTACTGGCTAGGTACAGGCTAGGCAGAGGCTAGGCACAGGCTAGGCAGAGGCTAGGCACAGGCTAGGCAGAGGCTAGGCACATGCTAGACACAGGCTAGACACAGGCTAGACAAAGGCTAGACACAGGCAAGACACAGGCTAGACACAGGCTAGACACAGGATAGACACAGGCTAGACACTGGCTAGACACAGGCTAGACAATGGCTAGAAAATGGCTAGACACAGGCTAGGCACAGGCTAGACACAGGCTAGACACAGGCTAGACTCAGGCCAGACACAGGCTAGAAACAGGCTAGACACAGGCTAGACACAGGCTAGACACAGGCTAGACACAGGCTAGACACTGGCTTGGCACAGACTAGACACTGGCTAAGCACAGGCTAGACACAGGCTAGACACTGACTGGGCACAGGCTAGACACAGGCTAGACACAGGCTAGACACAGGCTAGACACTGGCTTGGCACAGACTAGACACTGGCTAAGCACAGGCTAGACACAGGCTAGACACTGACTGGGCACAGGCTAGACACTGGCTAGACACAAGCTAGACACAGGCTAGACACAGGCTAGACACAGGCTAGACTCAGGCCAGACACAGGCTAGAAACAGGCTAGACACAGGGAAGACACAGGCTAGACACAGGCTAGACACAGGCTAGACACTGGCTTGGCACAGACTAGACACTGGCTAAGCACAGGCTAGACAAAGGCTAGACACTGACTGGGCACAGGCTAGACACTGGCTAGACACAGGCTAGACACAGGCTAGACACAGGCTAGACACAGGCTAGACACTGACTGGGCACAGGCTAGACACTGGCTAGACACAAGCTAGACACAGGCTAGACACAGGCTTGACACAGGCCAGACACAGGCTAGAAACAGGCTAGACACAGGCTAGACACTGCCTAGGCACAGGCTAGACACTGGCTAGGCACAGGCTAGACAATGGCTATGTACAGGCTAGACAATGGCTATGTACAGGCTAGGCAATGGCTAGGTACAGGCTAGGTGCTGGCTAGGTACAGGCTAGGTACTGGCTAGGTACAGGCTAGGCACTGGCTAGGTACAGGCTAGGAAGAGGCTAGGCACATGCTAGACACAGGGTAGACACAGGCCAGACAAAGGCTAGACACAGGCTAGACACAGGCTAGACACAGGCTAGACACAGGCTAGACACAGGCTAGACACAGGCTAGACACAGGCTAGACACAGGCTAGACACAGGCTAGACACAGGCTAGACACAGGATAGACACAGGATAGACACAGGCTAGACACAGGCTAGACACAGGCTAGACACAGGATAGACACAGGATAGACACAGGCTAGACACAGGCTAGACACAGGCTAGACACAGGCTAGACACAGGCTAGACACAGGCTAGACACAGGCTAGACACAGGCTAGACACAGGCTAGACACTGGCTAGACACAAGCTAGACACAGGCTAGACACAGGCTAGACACAGGCTAGACACAGGCTAGAAACAGGCTAGACACAGGCTAGAAACTGGCTAGGCACAGGTTAGACACAGGCTAGACACAGGCTAGACACAGGCTAGAAACAGGCTAGACACAGGCTAGAAACTGGCTAGACACAGGCTAGACACAGGCTAGAAACAGGCTAGACACAGGCTAGAAACTGGCTAGGCACAGGTTAGACACAGGCTAGACACTGGCTGGGTACAGGCTAGACACTGGCTAGGCACAGGCTAAACACTGGCTAGGCACAGGCAAGACACAGGCTAGACACAGGCTAGACACAGGCCAGACAGAGGCTAGAAACAGGCTAGACACAGGCTAGGCACAGGCTAGACACAGGTTATGCACAGGCTAGACAAAGGCTAGACACTGGTTAGGCACACGCTATGCACATGCCTGTCTCAGGCAAGGCACAGGCTAGACAGAGGCTAGACACAGGCTAGACACTGGCTGGGTACAGGCTAGACACTGGCTAGGCACAAGCTAGACACAGGCTAGAAACTGGCTAGGCACAGGGTAGACACTGGCTAGGCACAGGCTAGACACAGGCTATGCACAGGCTAGACAAAGGCTAGAAACTGGCTAGGCACAGGCTAGACACAGGCTAGACACTGGCTGGGCACAGGCTAGACACTGGCTATACACTGGCTAGGCACAGGCTGGACACAGGCTATGCACAGGCTAGACAAAGGCTAGACACTGGCTAGGCACACGCTATGCACATGCCTATCTCAGGCAAGGCACAGGCTAGACACAGGCTAGACACAGGCTAGACACCGGCTAGAAACAGGCTAGACACAGGCTAGACACAGGCTAGACACTGGCTTGGCACAGACTAGACACTGGCTTAGCACAGGCTAGACAAAGGCTAGAAACTGGCTAGGCACAGGCTAGACACAGGCTAGACACTGGCTGGGCACAGGCTAGACACTGGCTAGGCACAGGCTATACACTGGCTAGGCACAGGCTAGACACAGGCTATGCACAGGCTAGACAAAGGCTAGAAACTGGCTAGGCACAGGCTAGACACAGGCTAGACACTGGCTGGGCACAGGCTAGACACTGGCTATACACTGGCTAGGCACAGGCTGGACACAGGCTATGCACAGGCTAGACAAAGGCTAGACACTGGCTAGGCACACGCTATGCACATGCCTATCTCAGGCAAGGCACAGGCTAGACACAGGCTAGACACAGGCTAGACACCGGCTAGAAACAGGCTAGACACAGGCTAGACACAGGCTAGACACTGGCTTGGCACAGACTAGACACTGGCTTAGCACAGGCTAGACAAAGGCTAGAAACTGGCTAGGCACAGGCTAGACACAGGCTATTCACTGGCTGGGCACAGGCTAGACACTGGCTAGGCACAGGCTAGACACTGGCTAGGCACAGGCTAGACAATGGCTATGTACAGGCTAGGCACTGGCTAGGAACAGGCTAGGTACTGGCTAGGTACAGGCTAGGCACTGGCTAGGTACAGGCTAGGCAGAGGCTAGGCACATGCTAGACATAGGCTAGACACAGGCTAGACAAAGGCTAGACACAGGCTAGACACAGGCTAGACACAGGCTAGACACAGGCTAGACACAGGCTAGACACAGGCTAGAGACAGGCTAGACACAGGCTAGACACAGGCTAGACAAAGGGCTAGAAACTGGCTAGACACAGGCTAGACACAGGCTAGACACTGGCTGGGCACAGGCTAGACACTGGCTAGGAACAGGCTAGACACTGGCTAGGCACAGGCTAGACAATGGCTATGTACAGGCTAGGCACTGGCTAGGTACAGGCTAGACACAGGATAGACACTGGCTGGGCACAGGCTAGACAGTGGCTAGACACAGGCTAGACACAGGCTAGACACAGGCTAGACACAAGCTAGAAACAGGCTAGACACAGGCTAGACACAGGCTAGACACAGGCTAGACACAGGCTAGACACTGGTTTGGCACAGACTAGAAATTGGCTTTGCACAGGCTAGACAAAGGCTAGAAACTGGCTAGGCACAGGCTACACACAGGCTAGACACTGGCTGGGCACAGGATAGACACTGGCTAGGCACAGGCTAGACACTGGCTAGGCACAGGCTAGACAATGGCTATGTACAGGCTAGGCACTGGCTAGGTACAGGCTAGGTACTGGCTAGGTACAGGCTAGGCACTGGGTAGGTACAGGCTAGGAAGAGGCTAAGCACATGCTAGACACAGGGTAGACACAGGCCAGACAAAGGCTAGACACAGGCTAGACACAGGCTAGACACAGGCTAGACACAGGCTAGACACAGGCTAGACACAGGATAGACACAGGCTAGACACAGGCTAGACACATTCTAAACACAGGCTAGACACAGGCTAGACACAGGCTCGACACAGGCTAGACACAGGCTTGACACTGGCTAGACACAAGCTAGACACAGTCTAGATACAGGGTAGACGCAGGCCAGACAAAGGCTAGACACAGGCTAGACACAGGCTAGACACAGGCTAGACACAGGCTAGACACAGGCTAGACACAGGCTAGACACAGGCTAGACACAGGCTAGACACAGGCTAGACACAGGCTAGACACAGGATAGACACAGGCTAGACACAGGCTAGACACAGGCTAGACACAGGATAGACACAGGCTAGACACAGGCTAGACACAGGCTAGACACATTCTAAACACAGGGTAGACACAGGCTAGACACATGCTAGACACAGGCTAGACTCAGGCTAGACACTGGCTAGACACAAGCTAGACACAGGCTAGACTCAGGCTAGACACAGGCTAGAAACAGGCTAGACACAGGCTAGAAACTGGCTAGGCACAGGTTAGACACAGGCTAGACACTGGCTGGGCACAGGCTAGACACTGGCTAGGCACAGGCTAAACACTGGCTAGGTACAGGCTAGGTACTGGCTAGGTACAGGCTAGGCACTGGCTAGGTACAGGCTAGGAAGAGGCTAGGCGCATGCTAGACACAGGGTAGACACAGGCCAGACAAAGGCTAGACACAGGCTAGACACAGGCTAGACACAGGCTAGACACAGGCTAGACACAGGCTAGACACAGGCTAGACACAGGCTAGACACAGGCTAGACACAGGCTAGACACAGGATAGACACAGGCTAGACACAGGCTAGACACAGGCTAGACACATTCTAAACACAGTCTAGACACAGGCTAGACACAGGCTCGACACAGGCTAGACACAGGCTTGACACTGGCTAGACACAAGCTAGACACAGGCTAGATACAGGGTAGACGCAGGCCAGACAAAGGCTAGACACAGGCTAGACACAGGCTAGACACAGGCTAGACACAGGCTAGACACAGGCTAGACACAGGCTAGACACAGGCTAGACACAGGATAGACACAGGCTAGACACAGGCTAGACACAGGCTAGACAGATTCTAAACACAGGGTAGACACAGGCTAGACACATGCTAGACACAGGCTAGACACAGGCTAGACACTGGCTAGACACAAGTTAGACACAGGCTAGACACAGGCTAGACACAGGCTAGAAACAGGCTAGACACAGGCTAGAAACTGGCTAGGCACAGGCTAGACACAGGCTAGACACTGGCTGGGCACAGGCTAGACACTGGCTAGGCACAGGCTAAACACAGGCTAGGCACAGGCTAGACACAGGCTAGACACAGGCTAGACACAGGCCAGACAGAGGCTAGACACAGGCTAGAAACAGGCTAGACAAAGGCTAGACACAGGCTAGACACTGGCTTGGCACAGACTAGACACTGGCTAAGCACAGGCTACAAAAGGCTCGGCACAGGCTAGACACAGGCTAGACACAGGCTGGGCACAGGCTAGACACTGGCTAGGCACAGACTAGACACTGGCTAGGCACAGGCTAGACAATGGCTATGAACAGGCTAGACAATGGCTATGAACAGACTAGACAATGGCTATGAACAGGCGAGGCACTGGCTAGGTATAGGCTAGGTACTGGCTAGGTACAGGCTAGCCACTGGCTAGGCACAGCCTAGGCAGAGGCTAGGCACATGCTTGACACAGGCTAGACACAGGCTAGACAAAGGCTAGACACAGGCTAGACACAGGCTAGACACAGGCTAGACACAGGCTAGACACAGGCTAGACACAGGCTAGACACAAGCTAGACACAGGCTAGACACAGGCTAGACACCGGGTAGACACCGTCAAGACACAGACTAGACACAGGCTAGACAGAGGCTACACACTGGCTAGGCACAGGCTAGACTCTGGCTATGCACAGGCTAGACAAAGGCTAGACACTGGCTAGGCACAGGCTAGGCACGGGCTAGACACTGGCTAGGCATACGCTATGCACATGCCAGTCTCAGGCAAGGCACAGGCTAGACACAGGCTAGACACTGGCTAGGCACAGGCTATGCACATGCCAGTCACAGGCAAGGCACAGGATAGACACAGGCTAGACACTGGCTAGGCACAGGCTAGATACTGGCTTGGCACAGACTAGACACAGGCTAGACACAAGCTAGACACAGGCTAGACACAGGCTAGACACAGGCTAGACACAGGCTAGACACATGCTAGACACAGGCTAGACACAGGCTAGACACAGGCAAGACACAGGCTAGACACAGGCTAGACACAGGCTAGACACAGGCTAGACACAGGCTAGACACAGGCTAGACACAAGCTAGACAAAGGCTAGACACAGGCTAGACACTGGCTGGGCACAGGCTAGACACTGGCTGGGCACAGGTTAGACACTGGCTAGGCACAGGTTAGACACTGGCTAGGCACAGACGAGACACTGGCTAGGCACAGGCGAGACACTGGCTAGGCATACGCTATGCACATGCCAGTCTCAGGCAAGGCACAGGCTAGACACAGGCTAGACACAGGCTAGGCACAGGCTATGCACATGCCAGTCTCAGGCAAGGCACAGGCTAGACACAGGCTAGACACAGGCTAGGCACAGGCTATGCACATGCCAGTCACAGGCAAGGCACAGGCTTGACACTGGCTGGGCACAGGCTAGACACTGGCTAGGCACAGGCTAGACACAGGCTAGACACAGGCTAGACACAGGCTAGACACAGGCTAGACACAGGCGAGACACTGGCTAGGCACAGGCTAGACACAGGTTATGCACAGGCTAGACAAAGGCTAGACACTGGTTAGGCACACGCTATGCACATGCCTGTCTCAGGCAAGGCACAGGCTAGACAGAGGCTAGACACAGGCTAGACACTGGCTGGGTACAGGCTAGACACTGGCTAGGCACAAGCTAGACACAGGCTAGAAACTGGCTAGGCACAGGGTAGACACTGGCTAGGCACAGGCTAGACACAGGCTATGCACAGGCTAGACAAAGGCTAGAAACTGGCTAGGCACAGGCTAGACACAGGCTAGACACTGGCTGGGCACAGGCTAGACACTGGCTATACACTGGCTAGGCACAGGCTGGACACAGGCTATGCACAGGCTAGACAAAGGCTAGACACTGGCTAGGCACACGCTATGCACATGCCTATCTCAGGCAAGGCACAGGCTAGACACAGGCTAGACACAGGCTAGACACCGGCTAGAAACAGGCTAGACACAGGCTAGACACAGGCTAGACACAGGCTAGACACTGGCTTGGCACAGACTAGACACTGGCTTAGCACAGGCTAGACAAAGGCTAGAAACTGGCTAGGCACAGGCTAGACACAGGCTAGACACTGGCTGGGCACAGGCTAGACACTGGCTAGGCACCGGCTATACACTGGCTAGGCACAGGCTAGACACAGGCTATGCACAGGCTAGACAAAGGCTAGAAACTGGCTAGGCACAGGCTAGACACAGGCTAGACACTGGCTGGGCACAGGCTAGACACTGGCTATACACTGGCTAGGCACAGGCTGGACACAGGCTATGCACAGGCTAGACAAAGGCTAGACACTGGCTAGGCACACGCTATGCACATGCCTATCTCAGGCAAGGCACAGGCTAGACACAGGCTAGACACAGGCTAGACACCGGCTAGAAACAGGCTAGACACAGGCTAGACACAGGCTAGACACTGGCTTGGCACAGACTAGACACTGGCTTAGCACAGGCTAGACAAAGGCTAGAAACTGGCTAGGCACAGGCTAGACACAGGCTATTCACTGGCTGGGCACAGGCTAGACACTGGCTAGGCACAGGCTAGACACTGGCTAGGCACAGGCTAGACAATGGCTATGTACAGGCTAGGCACTGGCTAGGAACAGGCTAGGTACTGGCTAGGTACAGGCTAGGCACTGGCTAGGTACAGGCTAGGCAGAGGCTAGGCACATGCTAGACATAGGCTAGACACAGGCTAGACAAAGGCTAGACACAGGCTAGACACAGGCTAGACACAGGCTAGACACAGGCTAGACACAGGCTAGACACAGGCTAGAGACAGGCTAGACACAGGCTAGACACAGGCTAGACAAAGGCTAGAAACTGGCTAGACACAGGCTAGACACAGGCTAGACACTGGCTGGGCACAGGCTAGACACTGGCTAGGAACAGGCTAGACACTGGCTAGGCACAGGCTAGACAATGGCTATGTACAGGCTAGGCACTGGCTAGGTACAGGCTAGACACAGGATAGACACTGGCTGGGCACAGGCTAGACAGTGGCTAGACACAGGCTAGACACAGGCTAGACACAGGCTAGACACAAGCTAGAAACAGGCTAGACACAGGCTAGACACAGGCTAGACACAGGCTAGACACAGGCTAGACACAGGCTAGACACTGGTTTGGCACAGACTAGAAATTGGCTTTGCACAGGCTAGACAAAGGCTAGAAACTGGCTAGGCACAGGCTACACACAGGCTAGACACTGGCTGGGCACAGGATAGACACTGGCTAGGCACAGGCTAGACACTGGCTAGGCACAGGCTAGACAATGGCTATGTACAGGCTAGGCACTGGCTAGGTACAGGCTAGGTACTGGCTAGGTACAGGCTAGGCACTGGGTAGGTACAGGCTAGGAAGAGGCTAAGCACATGCTAGACACAGGGTAGACACAGGCCAGACAAAGGCTAGACACAGGCTAGACACAGGCTAGACACAGGCTAGACACAGGCTAGACACAGGCTAGACACAGGCTAGACACAGGCTAGACACAGGATAGACACAGGCTAGACACAGGCTAGACACATTCTAAACACAGGCTAGACACAGGCTAGACACAGGCTCGACACAGGCTAGACACAGGCTTGACACTGGCTAGACACAAGCTAGACACAGTCTAGATACAGGGTAGACGCAGGCCAGACAAAGGCTAGACACAGGCTAGACACAGGCTAGACACAGGCTAGACACAGGCTAGACACAGGCTAGACACAGGATAGACACAGGCTAGACACAGGCTAGACACATTCTAAACACAGGGTAGACACAGGCTAGACACATGCTAGACACAGGCTAGACACAGGCTAGACACTGGCTAGACAAAGCTAACAGGCTAGACCAGGCTAGACACAGGCTAGACACAGGCTAGACACAGGCTAGACACAGGCTTGACACTGGCTAGACACAAGCTAGACACAGGCTAGACACAGGCTAGACACAGGCTAGACACAGGCTAGACACAGGCTAGACACAGGCTAGACACAGGCCAGACACAGGCCAGACACAGGCTAACAGGCTAGACACAGGCTAGACACAGGCTGACACAGGCTAGAAAGGCTAGACACAGGCCAGACACAGGCTAGAACAGACACAGGCTAGACACAGGCTAGACACAGGCTGACACAGGCTAGGACACAGGCTAGACACAGGCTAGACACAGGCTAGACACAGGCTAGACACATTCTAAACACAGTCTAGACACAGGCTAGACACAGGCTCGACACTGGCTAGGCACAGGCTAAACACTGGCTAGGTACAGGCTAGGTACTGGCTAGGTACAGGCTAGGCACTGGCTAGGTACAGGCTAGGAAGAGGCTAGGCGCATGCTAGACACAGGGTAGACACAGGCCAGACAAAGGCTAGACACAGGCTAGACACAGGCTAGACACAGGCTAGACACAGGCTAGACACAGGCTAGACACAGGCTAGACACAGGCTAGACACAGGCTAGACACAGGCTAGACACAGGATAGACACAGGCTAGACACAGGCTAGACACAGGCTAGACACATTCTAAACACAGTCTAGACACAGGCTAGACACAGGCTCGACACAGGCTAGACACAGGCTTGACACTGGCTAGACACAAGCTAGACACAGGCTAGATACAGGGTAGACGCAGGCCAGACAAAGGCTAGACACAGGCTAGACACAGGCTAGACACAGGCTAGACACAGGCTAGACACAGGCTAGACACAGGCTAGACACAGGCTAGACACAGGATAGACACAGGCTAGACACAGGCTAGACACAGGCTAGACAGATTCTAAACACAGGGTAGACACAGGCTAGACACATGCTAGACACAGGCTAGACACAGGCTAGACACTGGCTAGACACAAGTTAGACACAGGCTAGACACAGGCTAGACACAGGCTAGAAACAGGCTAGACACAGGCTAGAAACTGGCTAGGCACAGGCTAGACACAGGCTAGACACTGGCTGGGCACAGGCTAGACACTGGCTAGGCACAGGCTAAACACTGGCTAGGCACAGGCTATACACAGGCTAGACACAGGCTAGACACAGGCCAGACAGAGGCTAGACACAGGCTAGAAACAGGCTAGACAAAGGCTAGACACAGGCTAGACACTGGCTTGGCACAGACTAGACACTGGCTAAGCACAGGCTACAAAAGGCTCGGCACAGGCTAGACACAGGCTAGACACAGGCTGGGCACAGGCTAGACACTGGCTAGGCACAGACTAGACACTGGCTAGGCACAGGCTAGACAATGGCTATGAACAGGCTAGACAATGGCTATGAACAGACTAGACAATGGCTATGAACAGGCGAGGCACTGGCTAGGTATAGGCTAGGTACTGGCTAGGTACAGGCTAGCCACTGGCTAGGTACAGCCTAGGCAGAGGCTAGGCACATGCTTGACACAGGCTAGACACAGGCTAGACAAAGGCTAGACACAGGCTAGACACAGGCTAGACACAGGCTAGACACAGGCTAGACACAGGCTAGACACAAGCTAGACACAGGCTAGACACAGGCTAGACACCGGGTAGACACCGTCAAGACACAGACTAGACACAGGCTAGACAGAGGCTACACACTGGCTAGGCACAGGCTAGACTCTGGCTATGCACAGGCTAGACAAAGGCTAGACACTGGCTAGGCACAGGCTAGGCACTGGCTAGACACTGGCTAGGCATACGCTATGCACATGCCAGTCTCAGGCAAGGCACAGGCTAGACACAGGCTAGACACTGGCTAGGCACAGGCTATGCACATGCCAGTCACAGGCAAGGCACAGGATAGACACAGGCTAGACACTGGCTAGGCACAGGCTAGATACTGGCTTGGCACAGACTAGACACAGGCTAGACACAAGCTAGACACAGGCTAGACACAGGCTAGACACAGGCTAGACACAGGCTAGACACATGCTGGACACAGGCTAGACACAGGCTAGACACAGGCTAGACACAGGCTAGACACAGGCTAGACACAGGCTAGACACAGGCTAGACACAGGCTAGACACAGGCTAGACACAGGCTAGACACAAGCTAGACAAAGGCTAGACACAGGCTAGACACTGGCTGGGCACAGGCTAGACACTGGCTGGGCACAGGTTAGACACTGGCTAGGCACAGGTTAGACACTGGCTAGGCACAGGCGAGACACTGGCTAGGCACAGGCGAGACACTGGCTAGGCATACGCTATGCACATGCCAGTCTCAGGCAAGGCACAGGCTAGACACAGGCTAGACACAGGCTAGGCACAGGCTATGCACATGCCAGTCTCAGGCAAGGCACAGGCTAGACACAGGCTAGACACAGGCTAGGCACAGGCTATGCACATGCCAGTCACAGGCAAGGCACAGGCTTGACACTGGCTGGGCACAGGCTAGACACTGGCTAGGCACAGGCTAGACACAGGCTAGACACAGGCTAGACACAGGCTAGACACAGGCTAGACACAGGCGAGACACAGGCTAGACACAGGCTAGACACAGGCTAGACAAAGGCTAGACACAGGCTAGACACAGGCTAGACACAGGCTAGACACAGGCTAGACACAGGCTAGACACAGGCTAGACACAGGCTAGACACAGGCTAGACACAGGCTAGACACAAGCTAGACAAAGACTAGAAACTGGCTAGACACAGGCTACACACAGGCTAGGCACAGGCTAGGCACAGGCTAGGCACTGGCTAGACACTGGCTAGGCACACGCTATGCACATGCCAGTCTCAGGCAAGGCACAGGCTAGACACAGGCTAGACACTGGCTAGGCACAGGCTATGCACATGCCAGTCACAGGCAAGGCACAGGCTAGACACAGGCTACAAACAGGCTAGGCACAGGCAAGGCACTGGCTAGGCACACGCTATGCACATGCCAGTCTCAGGCAAGGCACAGGCTAGACACACGCTAGACACTGGCTAGGCACACGCTATGCACATGCCAGTCTCAGGCAAGGCACAGGCTAGACACTGGCTAGGCACAGGCTATGCACATGCCAGTCTCAGGCAAGGCACAGGCTAGACACAGGCTAGACACTGGCTAGGCACAGGCTATGCACATACCAGTCACAGGCAAGGCACAGGCTAGACACAGGCTAGACACTGGCTTGGCACAGACTAGACACTGGCTAAGCACAGGCTAGACACAGGCTAGAAACTGGCTAGGCAAAGGATAGACACACGCTAGACACTGGCTATGCACAGGCTAGACAAAGGCTAGACACTGGCTAGGCACAGGCTAGGCACTGGCTAGACACTGGCTAGGCACACGCTATGCACATACCTGTCTCAGGCAAGGCACAGGCTAGACACAGGCTAGAAACAGGCTAGACACAGGCTAGACACAGGCTAGACACAGGTTAGACACAGGCTAGACACTGGCTTGGCACAGACTAGACACTGGCTTAGCACAGGCTAGACAAAGGCTAGAAACTGGCTAGGCACAGGCTAGACCCAGGCTAGACACTGGCTGGGCACAGGCTAGACAAGGGCTATGTACAGGCTAGGCACTGGCTAGGTAAAGGCTAGGTACTGGCCAGGTACAGGCTAGGCACTGGCTAGGTACAGGCTAGGCAGAGGCCAGGCACATGATAGACACAGGCTAAGCACAGGCTAGACAAAGGCTAGACCCAGGCAAGACACAGGCTAGACACAGGCTAGACACAGGCTAGACACTGGCTAGACACAGGCTAGACAAACGATAGAAACTGGCTAGACACAGGCTAGGCACAGGCTAGACACAGGCTAGACACTGAATGGGCACAGGCTAGACACTGGCTAGACACAAGCTAGACACAGGCTAGACACAGGCTAGACACAGGCTAGACACAGGCCAGACACAGGCTAGAAACAGGCTAGACACAGGCTAGACACAGGCTAGACACAGGCTAGACACTGGCTTGGCACAGACTAGACACTGGCTAAGCACAGGCTAGACTTAGGCTAGGGACAGGCAAGGCAAAGGCTTAACACAGGCTAGACAAAGGCTAGGCACAGGCTAGACACAGGCTAGACACTGACTGGGCACAGGCTAGACACTGGCTAGACACAAGCTAGACACAGGCTAGATACAGGCTAGACACAGGCTAGACACAGGCTAGACACAGGCTAGACACAGACCAGACACAGGCTAGAAACAGGCTAGACACAGGCTAGACACAGGATAGACACAGGCTAGACACTGCCTAGGCACAGGCTAGACACTGGCTAGGCACAGGCTAGACAATGGCCATGTACAGGCTAGACAATGGCTATGTACAGGCTAGGCACTGGCTAAGTACAGGCTAGGTACTGGCTAGGTACAGGCTAGGCACTGGCTAGGTACAGGCTAGGAAGAGGCTAGGCACATGCTAGACACAGGGTAGACACAGGCCAGACAAAGGCTAGACACAGGCTTGACACAGGCTAGACACAGGCTAGACACATGCTAGACACAGGCTAGACACAGGCTAGACACAGGCTATGCACATGCCAGTCACAGGCAAGGCACAGGATAGACACAGGCTAGACACTGGCTAGGCACAGGCTAGATACTGGCTTGGCACAGACTAGACACAGGCTAGACACAAGCTAGACACAAGCTAGACACAGGCTAGACACAGGCTAGACACAGGCTAGACACAGGCTAGACACAGGCTAGACACAGGCTAGACACAGGCTAGACACAGGCTAGACACAGGCTAGACACAGGCTAGACACAGGCTAGACACAGGCTAGACACAGGCTAGACACAGGCTAGACACAGGCTAGAAACTGGCTAGGCACAGGCTAGACACAGGCTAGACACAGGCTAGACACAGGCTAGACAGTGGCTGGGCACAGGCTAGACACTGGCTGGGCACAGGCTAGACACTGGCTGGGCACAGGCTAGACACTGGCTAGGCACAGGCGAAACACTGGCTAGGCATACGCTATGCACATGCCAGTCTCAGGCAAGGCACAGGCTAGACACAGGCTAGACACAGGCTAGGCACAGGCTATGCACATGCCAGTCTCAGGCAAGGCACAGGCTAGACACAGGCTAGACACAGGCTAGGCACAGGCTATGCACATGCCAGTCACAGGCAAGGCACAGGCTTGACACTGGCTGGTCACAGGCTAGACACTGGCTAGGCACAGGCTAGACACAGGCTAGACACAGGCTAGACACAGGCTAGACACAGGCTAAACACAGGCTAGACACAGGCTAGACACAGGCTAGACAAAGGCTAGACACAGGCTAGACACAGGCTAGACACAGGCTAGACACAGGCTAGACACAGGCTAGACACAAGCTAGACAAAGACTAGAAACTGGCTAGACACAGGCTAGATTCAGGCTAGGCACAGGCTAGGCACAGGCTAGGCACTGGCTAGACACTGGCTAGGCACACGCTATGCACATGCCAGTCTCAGGCAAGGCACAGGCTAGACACAGGCTAGACACTGGCTAGGCACAGGCTATGCACATGCCAGTCACAGGCAAGGCACAGGCTAGACACAGGCTACACACAGGCTAGGCACAGGCTAGGCACAGGCAAGGCACTGGCTAGACACTGGCTAGGCACACGCTATGCACATGCCAGTCTCAGGCAAGGCACAGGCTAGACACAGGCTAGACACTGGCTAGGCACAGGCTATGCACATGCCAGTCTCAGGCAAGGCACAGGCTAGACACAGGCTAGACACAGGCTAGAAACTGGCTAGGCAAAAGATAGACACAGGCTAGACACTGGCTGGTCACAGGCTAGACACTGGCTAGGCACAGGCTATACACTGGCTAGGCACAGGCTAGACACAGGCTATGCACAGGCTAGACAAAGGCTAGACACTGGCTAGGCACAGGCTAGGCACTGGCTAGACACTGGCTAGGCACACGCTATGCACATGCCTGTCTCAGGCAAGGCACAGGCTAGACACAGGCTAGACACAGGCTAGACACAGGCGAGAAACAGGCTAGACACAGGCTAGACACAGGCTAGACACAGGCTAGACACAGGGTAGACACTGGCTTGGCACAGACTAGACACTGGCTTAGCACAGGCTAGACAAAGGCTAGAAACTGGCTAGGCACAGGCTAGACCCAGGCTAGACACTGGCTGGGCAAGGGCTAGACAATGGCTATGTACAGGCTAGGCACTGGCTAGGTACAGGCTAGGTACTGGCAAGGTACAGGCTAGGCACTGGCTAGGTACAGGCTAGGCAGAGGCTAGGCACATGTTAGACACAGGCTAAGCACAGGCTAGACAAAGGCTAGACACAGGCAAGACACAGGCTAGACACAGGCTAGACACAGGCTAGACACAGACTAGACACTGGCTAGACACAGGCTAGACAAACGCTAGAAACTGGCTAGACACAGGCTAGGCACAGGCTAGACACAGGCTAGACACTGAATGGGCACAGGGTAGACACTGGCTAGGCACACGCTATGCACATGCCAGTCTCAGGCAAGGCACAGGCTAGACACAGGCTAGACACTGGCTAGGCACAGGCTATGCACATGCCAGTCTCAGGCAAGGCACAGGCTAGACACAGGCTAGACACAGGCTAGAAACTGGCTAGGCAAAAGATAGACACAGGCTAGACACTGGCTGGTCACAGGCTAGAAACTGGCTAGGCACAGGCTATACACTGGCTAGGCACAGGCTAGACACAGGCTATGCACAGGCTAGACAAAGGCTAGACACTGGCTAGGCACAGGCTAGGCACTGGCTAGACACTGGCTAGGCACACGCTATGCACATGCCTGTCTCAGGCAAGGCACAGGCTAGACACAGGCTAGACACAGGCTAGACACAGGCGAGAAACAGGCTAGACACAGGCTAGACACAGGCTAGACACAGGCTAGACACAGGGTAGACACTGGCTTGGCACAGACTAGACACTGGCTTAGCACAGGCTAGACAAAGGCTAGAAACTGGCTAGGCACAGGCTAGACCCAGGCTAGACACTGGCTGGGCACAGGCTAGACAATGGCTATGTACAGGCTAGGCACTGGCTAGGTACAGGCTAGGTACTGGCAAGGTACAGGCTAGGCACTGGCTAGGTACAGGCTAGGCAGAGGCTAGGCACATGTTAGACACAGGCTAAGCACAGGCTAGACAAAGGCTAGACACAGGCAAGACACAGGCTAGACACAGGCTAGACACAGGCTAGACACAGACTAGACACTGGCTAGACACAGGCTAGACAAACGCTAGAAACTGGCTAGACACAGGCTAGGCACAGGCTAGACACAGGCTAGACACTGAATGGGCACAGGGTAGACACTGGCTAGACACAAGCTAGACACAGGCTAGACACAGGCTAGACACAGGCTAGACACAGGCCAGACACAGGTTAGAAACAGGCTAGACACAGGCTAGACACAGGCTAGACACAGGCCAGACACAGGCTAGAAACAGGCTAGACACAGGCTAGACACTGGCTTGGCACAGACTAGACACTGGCTAGGCACAGGCTAGACTTAGGCTAGGGACAGGCTAGGCAAAGGCTTAACACAGGCTAGACAAAGGCTAGAAACTGGCTAGACACAGGCTAGGCACAGGCTAGACACAGGCTAGACACTGACTGGGCACAGGCTAGACACTGGCTAGACACAAGCTAGACACAGGCTAGACACAGGCTAGACACAAGCTAGACACAGGCTAGACACAGGCCAGACACAGGCTAGACACAGGCTAGGCACAGGCTAGACACTGGCTAGGCACAGGCTAGACAATGGCTATGTACAGGCTAGACAATGGCTATGTACAGGTTAGGCACTGGCTAAGTACAGGCTAGGTACTGGCTAGGTACAGGCTAGGCACTGGCTAGGTACAGGCTAGGAAGAGGCTAGGCACATGCTAGACACAGGGTAGACAAAGGCTAGACACAGGCTAGACACAGGCTAGACACAGGCTAGACACAGGCTAGACACAAGCTAGACAAAGACTAGAAACTGGCTAGACACAGGCTAGATTCAGGCTAGGCACAGGCTAGGCACTGGCTAGACACTGGCTAGGCACACGCTATGCACATGCCAGTCTCAGGCAAGGCACAGGCTAGACACAGGCTAGACACTGGCTAGGCACAGGCTATGCACATGCCAGTCACAGGCAAGGCACAGGCTAGACACAGGCTACACACAGGCTAGGCACAGGCTAGGCACAGGCAAGGCACTGGCTAGACACTGGCTAGGCACACGCTATGCACATGCCAGTCTCAGGCAAGGCACAGGCTAGACACAGGCTAGACACTGGCTAGGCACAGGCTATGCACATGCCAGTCTCAGGCAAGGCACAGGCTAGACACAGGCTAGAAACTGGCTAGGCAAAAAATAGACACAGGCTAGACACTGGCTGGTCACAGGCTAGACACTGGCTAGGCACAGGCTATACACTGGCTAGGCACAGGCTAGACACAGGCTATGCACAGGCTAGACAAAGGCTAGACACTGGCTAGGCACAGGCTAGGCACTGGCTAGACACTGGCTAGGCACACGCTATGCACATGCCTGTCTCAGGCAAGGCACAGGCTAGACACAGGCTAGACACAGGCTAGACACAGGCGAGAAACAGGCTAGACACAGGCTAGACACAGGCTAGACACAGGCTAGACACAGGGTAGACACTGGCTTGGCACAGACTAGACACTGGCTTAGCACAGGCTAGACAAAGGCTAGAAACTGGCTAGGCACAGGCTAGACCCAGGCTAGACACTGGCTGGGCACAGGCTAGACAATGGCTATGTACAGGCTAGGCACTGGCTAGGTACAGGCTAGGTACTGGCAAGGTACAGGCTAGGCACTGGCTAGGTACAGGCTAGGCAGAGGCTAGGCACATGTTAGACACAGGCTAAGCACAGGCTAGACAAAGGCTAGACACAGGCAAGACACAGGCTAGACACAGGCTAGACACAGGCTAGACACAGACTAGACACTGGCTAGACACAGGCTAGACAAACGCTAGAAACTGGCTAGACACAGGCTAGGCACAGGCTAGACACAGGCTAGACACTGAATGGGCACAGGGTAGACACTGGCTAGACACAAGCTAGACACAGGCTAGACACAGGCTAGACACAGGCTAGACACAGGCCAGACACAGGTTAGAAACAGGCTAGACACAGGCTAGACACAGGCTAGACACAGGCCAGACACAGGCTAGAAACAGGCTAGACACAGGCTAGACACTGGCTTGGCACAGACTAGACACTGGCTAGGCACAGGCTAGACTTAGGCTAGGGACAGGCTAGGCAAAGGCTTAACACAGGCTAGACAAAGGCTAGAAACTGGCTAGACACAGGCTAGGCACAGGCTAGACACAGGCTAGACACTGACTGGGCACAGGCTAGACACTGGCTAGACACAAGCTAGACACAGGCTAGACACAGGCTAGACACAAGCTAGACACAGGCTAGACACAGGCCAGACACAGGCTAGACACAGGCTAGGCACAGGCTAGACACTGGCTAGGCACAGGCTAGACAATGGCTATGTACAGGCTAGACAATGGCTATGTACAGGTTAGGCACTGGCTAAGTACAGGCTAGGTACTGGCTAGGTACAGGCTAGGCACTGGCTAGGTACAGGCTAGGAAGAGGCTAGGCACATGCTAGACACAGGGTAGACAAAGGCTAGACACAGGCTAGACACAGGCTAGACACAGGCTAGACACAGGCTAGACACAAGCTAGACAAAGACTAGAAACTGGCTAGACACAGGCTAGATTCAGGCTAGGCACAGGCTAGGCACAGGCTAGGCACTGGCTAGACACTGGCTAGGCACACGCTATGCACATGCCAGTCTCAGGCAAGGCACAGGCTAGACACAGGCTAGACACTGGCTAGGCACAGGCTATGCACATGCCAGTCACAGGCAAGGCACAGGCTAGACACAGGCTACACACAGGCTAGGCACAGGCTAGGCACAGGCAAGGCACTGGCTAGACACTGGCTAGGCACACGCTATGCACATGCCAGTCTCAGGCAAGGCACAGGCTAGACACAGGCTAGACACTGGCTAGGCACAGGCTATGCACATGCCAGTCTCAGGCAAGGCACAGGCTAGACACAGGCTAGACACAGGCTAGAAACTGGCTAGGCAAAAGATAGACACAGGCTAGACACTGGCTGGTCACAGGCTAGACACTGGCTAGGCACAGGCTATACACTGGCTAAGCACAGGCTAGACACAGGCTATGCACAGGCTAGACAAAGGCTAGACACTGGCTAGGCACAGGCTAGGCACTGGCTAGACACTGGCTAGGCACACGCTATGCACATGCCTGTCTCAGGCAAGGCACAGGCTAGACACAGGCTAGACACAGGCTAGACACAGGCTAGAAACAGGCTAGACACAGGCTAGACACAGGCTAGACACAGGCTAGACACAGGGTAGACACTGGCTTGGCACAGACTAGACACTGGCTTAGCACAGGCTAGACAAAGGCTAGAAACTGGCTAGGCACAGGCTAGACCCAGGCTAGACACTGGCTGGGCACAGGCTAGACAATGGCTATGTACAGGCTAGGCACTGGCTAGGTACAGGCTAGGTACTGGCAAGGTACAGGCTAGGCACTGGCTAGGTACAGGCTAGGCAGAGGCTAGGCACATGTTAGACACAGGCTAAGCACAGGCTAGACAAAGGCTAGACACAGGCAAGACACAGGCTAGACACAGGCTAGACACAGGCTAGACACAGACTAGACACTGGCTAGACACAGGCTAGACAAACGCTAGAAACTGGCTAGACACAGGCTAGGCACAGGCTAGACACAGGCTAGACACTGAATGGGCACAGGGTAGACTCTGGCTAGACACAAGCTAGACACAGGCTAGACACAGGCTAGACACAGGCTAGACACAGGCCAGACACAGGTTAGAAACAGGCTAGACACAGGCTAGACACAGGCTAGACACAGGCCAGACACAGGCTAGAAACAGGCTAGACACAGGCTAGACACTGGCTTGGCACAGACTAGACACTGGCTAGGCACAGGCTAGACTTAGGCTAGGGACAGGCTAGGCAAAGGCTTAACACAGGCTAGACAAAGGCTAGAAACTGGCTAGACACAGGCTAGGCACAGGCTAGACACAGGCTAGACACTGACTGGGCACAGGCTAGACACTGGCTAGACACAAGCTAGACACAGGCTAGACACAGGCTAGACACAAGCTAGACACAGGCTAGACACAGGCCAGACACAGGCTAGACACAGGCTAGGCACAGGCTAGACACTGGCTAGGCACAGGCTAGACAATGGCTATGTACAGGCTAGACAATGGCTATGTACAGGTTAGGCACTGGCTAAGTACAGGCTAGGTACTGGTTAGGTACAGGCTAGGCACTGGCTAGGTACAGGCTAGGAAGAGGCTAGGCACATGCTAGACACAGGGTAGACACAGGCCAGACAAAGGCTAGACACAGGCTAGACACAGGCTAGACACAGGCTGGACACAGGTTAGACACAGGCTTGACACAGGCTAGACACAGGCTAGACACAGGATAGACACAGGATAGACACAGGCTAGACACAGGCTAGACACATTCTAAACACAGGCTAGACACAGGCTAGACACAGGCTCGACACAGGCTAGACACAGGCTTGACACTGGCTAGAAACAAGCTAGGCACAGGCTAGACACAGGGTAGACACAGGCCAGACAAAGGCTAGACACAGGCTAGACACAAGCTAGACACGGGCTAGACACGGGCTAGACATAGGCTAGACACAGGCTAGACACAGGCTAGACACAGGCTAGACACAGGCTAGACACAGGCTAGACACAGGCTAGACACAGGCTAGGCACAGGATAGACACAGGCTAGACACAGGCTAGACACAGGCTAGACACATTCTAAACACAGGCTAGACACAGGCTAGACACAGGCTAGACACAGGCTAAACACAAGCTAGATACTGGCTAGAGACAAGCTAGACACAGGCTAGACATAGGCTAGACACAGGCTAGACACTGGCTAGAAACAGGCTAGACACAGGCTAGAAACTGGCTAGGCATAGGCTAGACACAGGCTAGACACTGGCTGGGCACAGGCTAGACACTGGCTAGGCATAGGCTAAACACTGGCTAGGCACAGGCTAGACACAGGCTAGACACAGGCTAGACACAGGCTAGACACAAGCTAGACACAGGCTAGACACAGGCCAGACAGGGGCTAGACACAGGCCAGACAGAGGCTAGACACAGGCTGGGCACAGGCTAGACACTGGCTAGGCACAGACTAGACACTGGCTAGGCACAGGCTAGACAATGGCTATGAGCAGGCTAGACAATGGCTATGAACAGGCTAGACAATGGCTATGAACAGGCTAGGCACTGGCTAGGTACAGGCTAGGTACTGGCTAGGTACAGGCACTGGCTAGGTACAGGCTAGGCAGAGGCTAGGCACATGCTTGACACAGGCTAGACACAGGCTAGACAAAGGCTAGACACAGGCTAGACACAGGCTAGACACAGGCTAGACACAGGCTAGACACAGGCTAGACACAGGCTAGACACAGGCTAGACACAGGCTAGACACAGGCTAGACACAGGCTAGACACAGGCTAGACACAGGCTAGACACAGGCTAGACACAGGCTAGACACAGGCTAGACACAGGCTAGACACAGGCTAGACACAGGCTAGACACAGGCTAGACACCGGCTAGACACCGTCAAGACATAGACTAGACACAGGCTAGACAGAGGCTAGACACAGGCTAGACACAGGCTAGACACAGGGTAGACACTGGCTTGGCACAGACTAGACACTGGCTTAGCACAGGCTAGACAAAGGCTAGAAACTGGCTAGGCACAGGCTAGACCCAGGCTAGACACTGGCTGGGCACAGGCTAGACAATGGCTATGTACAGGCTAGGCACTGGCTAGGTACAGGCTAAGTACTGGCAAGGTACAGGCTAGGCACTGGCTAGGTACAGGCTAGGCAGAGGCTAGGCACATGTTAGACACAGGCTAAGCACAGGCTAGACAAAGGCTAGACACAGGCAAGACACAGGCTAGACAAAGGCTAGACACAGGCTAGACACAGACTAGACACTGGCTAGACACAGGCTAGACAAACGCTAGAAACTGGCTAGACACAGGCTAGGCACAGGCTAGACACAGGCTAGACACAGGCCAGACACAGGCTAGAAACAGGCTAGACACAGGCTAGACACAGGCTAGACACCGGCTAGACACCGTCAAGACACAGACTAGACACAGGCTAGACAGAGGCTACACACTGGCATGGCACAGGCTAGACTCTGGCGATGCACAGGCTAGACAAAGGCTAGATACTGGCTAGGCACAGGCTAGACAATGGCTATGTACAGGCTAGGCACTGGCTAGGTACAGGCTAGGTACTGGCAAGGTACAGGCTAGGCACTGGCTAGGTACAGGCTAGGCAGAGGCTAGGCACATGTTAGACACAGGCTAAGCACAGGCTAGACAAAGGCTAGACACAGGCAAGACACAGGCTAGACACTGGCTAGGCACAGGCTAAACACTGGCTAGGCACAGGCTAGACACAGGCTAGACACGGGCTAGACATAGGCTAGACACAGGCTAGACACAGGCTAGACACAGGCTAGACACAGGCTAGACACTGGCTTGGCACAGGCTAGACACAGGCTAGACACATTCTAAACACAGGCTAGACACAGGCTAAACACAAGCTAGATACTGGCTAGAGACAAGCTAGACACAGGCTAGACATAGGCTAGACACAGGCTAGACACTGGCTAGAAACAGGCTAGACACAGGCTAGAAACTGGCTAGGCACAGGCTAGACACAGGCTAGACACTGGCTGGGCACAGGCTAGACACTGGCTAGGCACAGGCTAAACACTGGCTAGGCACAGGCTAGACACAGGCTAGACACAGGCTAGACACAAGCTAGACACAGGCTAGACACAGGCCAGACAGGGGCTAGACACAGGCCAGACAGAGGCTAGACACAGGCTGGGCACAGGCTAGACACTGGCTAGGCACAGACTAGACACTGGCTAGGCACAGGCTAGACAATGGCTATGAGCAGGCTAGACAATGGCTATGAACAGGCTAGACAATGGCTATGAACAGGCTAGGCACTGGCTAGGTACAGGCTAGGTACTGGCTAGGTACAGGCACTGGCTAGGTACAGGCTAGGCAGAGGCTAGGCACATGCTTGACACAGGCTAGACACAGGCTAGACAAAGGCTAGACACAGGCTAGACACAGGCTAGACACAGGCTAGACACAGGCTAGACACAGGCTAGACACAGGCTAGATACAGGCTAGACACAGGCTAGACACAGGCTTGACACAGGCTAGACACAGGCTAGACACAGGCTAGACACCGGCTAGACACCGTCAAGACACAGACTAGACACAGGCTAGACAGAGGCTACACACTGGCATGGCACAGGCTAGACTCTGGCGATGCACAGGCTAGACAAAGGCTAGATACTGGCTAGGCACAGGCTAGGCACTGGCTAGACACTGGCTAGGCATACGCTATGCACATGCCAGTCTCAGGCAAGGCACAGGCTAGACACAGGCTAGACACTGGCTAGGCACAGGCCATGCACATGCCAGTCACAGGCAAGGCACAGGATAGACACAGGCTAGACACTGGCTAGGCACAGGCTAGATACTGGCTTGGCACAGACTAGACACATGCTAGACACAAGCTAGACACAGGCTAGACACAGGCTAGACACACGCTAGACACATGATAGACACAGGCTAGACACAGGCTAGACACAGGCAAGACACAGGCTAGACACAGGCTAGACACAGGCTAGACACAAGCAAGACACAGGCTAGACACAGGCTAGACACAGGCTAGACACAGGCTAGACACAGGCTAGACACAGGGTAGACACAGGCTAGACACAGGCTAGACACAGGCTAGACACACGCTAGAAACTGGCTAGGCACAGGCTAGACACAGGCTAGACACTGGCTGGGCACAGGCTAGACACTGGCTGGGCATAGGCTAGACACTGGCTAGGCACATGCGAGACACTGGCTAGGCACAGGCGAGACACTGGCTAGGCATACGCTATGCACATGCCTGTCTCAGGCAAGACACAGGCTAGACACAGGCTAGACACAGGCTAGGCACAGGCTATGCACATGCCAGTCACAGGCAAGGCACAGGCTAGACACAGGCTAGAAACTGGCTAGGCACAGGCTAGACACAGGCTAGACACTGGCTAGGCACAGGCGAGACACTGGCTAGGCACAGGCGAGACACTGGCTAGGCATACGCTATGCACATGCCAGTCTCAGGCAAGGCACAGGCTAGACACAGGCTAGACACAGGCTAGGCACAGGCTATGCACATGCCAGTCACAGGCAAGGCACAGGCTAGACACAGGCTAGACACTGGCTAGGCACAGGCTAGACACAGGCTAGACACTGGCTGGGCACAGGCTAGACACTGGCTGGGCACAGGCTAGACACAGGCTAGACACAGGCTAGACACTGGCTGGGCACAGGCTAGACACTGGCTAGGCACAGGCTAGAAACAGGCTAGACACAGGCTAGACACAGGCTAGACACAGGCTAGATTCAGGCTAGACACAGGCTAGACACAGGCTAGACACAAGCTAGACACAGGCTAGACACAGGCTAGACACAGGCTAGACACAGGCTAGACACATGCTAGACACAGGCTAGACACAGGCTAGACACAGGCTAGACACAGGCTAGACAAAGGCTAGACACAGGCTAGACACAGGCTAGACACAGGCTAGACACAGGCTAGACACAGGCTAGACACAGGCTAGACACTGGCTAGGCACAGGCTAGGCACAGGCTAGGCACTGGCTAGACACTGGCTAGACACTGGCTAGACACTGGCTTGACACGGGCTAGACACTGGCTAGACACTGGCTAGACACGGGCTAGACACTGGCTAGACACGGGCTAGACACTGGCTAGACACTGGCTAGACACTGGCTAGACACTGGCTAGGCACACGCTATGCACATGCCTGTCTCAGGCAAGGCACAGGCTAGACACAGGCTAGGCACAGGCTAGGCACAGGCTAGGCACTGGCTAGACACTGGCTAGGCACAGGCTAGACACAGGCTAGACACAAGCTAGACACAGGCTAGACACAGGCTAGACACAGGCTAGACACAGGCTAGACACATGCTAGACACAGGCTAGACACATGCTAGACACAGGCTAGACACAGGCTAGACACAGGCTAGACACAGGCTAGACACAGGCTAGACAGAGGCTAGACACAGGCTAGACACAGGCTAGACACAGGCTAGACACAAGCTAGACACAGGCTAGACACAGGCTAGACACATTCTAAACACAGGCTAGACACAGGCTAGACACAGGGTAGACACAGGCTACGCACAGCTTAGACACAGGGTAGACACATGCTAGACACAGGCTAGACACAGGCTAGACACAGGCTAGACGCAGGCTAGACACAGGCTAGACACAGGCTAGACACAGGCTAGACGCAGGCTAGACACAGGCTAGACACAGGCTAGACACAGGCTAGACACAGGCTAGCCACAGGCTAGGCACAGGCTAGGCACAGGCTAGGCACAGGCTAGGCACAGGCTAGGCACAGGCTAGGCACAGGCTAGGCACAAGCTAGGCACAGGCTAGGCACAGGCCAGTCACAGGCTAGGCACAGGCTAGGCACAGGCTAGACACCGGCTAGACACCGGCTAGACACAGACTAGACACAGACTAGACACAGGCTAGACACTGGCTAGGCACAGGCTAGGCACTGGCTAGACACTGGCTAGACACTGGCTAGACACTGGCTAGACACGGGCTAGACACTGGCTAGACACTGGCTAGACACGGGCTAGACACTGGCTAGACACGGGCTAGACACTGGCTAGACACTGGCTAGACACTGGCTAGACACTGGCTAGGCACACGCTATGCACATGCCAGTCTCAGGCAAGGCACAGGCTAGACACAGGCTAGACACAGGCTAGGCACAGGCTATGCACATGCCAGTCACAGGCAAGGCACAGGCTAGACACAGGCTAGAAACTGGCTAGGCACAGGCTAGACACAGGCTAGACACTGGCTGGGCACAGGCTAGACACTGGCTGGGCACAGGCTAGACACAGGCTAGACACAGGCTAGACACTGGCTGGGCACAGGCTAGACACTGGCTAGGCACAGGCTAGAAACAGGCTAGACACAGGCTAGACACAGGCTAGACACAGGCTAGATTCAGGCTAGACACAGGCTAGACACAGGCTAGACACAGGCTAGACACAGGCTAGACACAGGCTAGACACAGGCTAGACACAGGCTAGACACATGCTAGACACAGGCTAGACACAGGCTAGACACAGGCTAGACACAGGCTAGACACAGGCTAGACACAGGCTAGACACAGGCTAGACACAGGCTAGACACAGGCTAGACACAGGCTAGACACAGGCTAGACACTGGCTAGGCACAGGCTAGGCACTGGCTAGACACTGGCTAGACACTGGCTAGACACTGGCTAGACACGGGCTAGACACTGGCTAGACACTGGCTAGACACGGGCTAGACACTGGCTAGACACGGGCTAGACACTGGCTAGACACTGGCTAGACACTGGCTAGACACTGGCTAGGCACACGCTATGCACATGCCTGTCTCAGGCAAGGCACAGGCTAGACACAGGCTAGGCACAGGCTAGGCACAGGCTAGGCACTGGCTGAGACACTGGCTAGGCACAGGCTAGACACAGGCTAGACACAAGCTAGACACAGGCTAGACACAGGCTAGACACAGGCTAGACACAGGCTAGACACATGCTAGACACAGGCTAGACACATGCTAGACACAGGCTAGACACAGGCTAGACACAGGCTAGACACAGGCTAGACACAGGCTAGACAGAGGCTAGACACAGGCTAGACACAGGCTAGACACAGGCTAGACACAAGCTAGACACAGGCTAGACACAGGCTAGACACATTCTAAACACAGGCTAGACACAGGCTAGACACAGGGTAGACACAGGCTACGCACAGCTTAGACACAGGGTAGACACATGCTAGACACAGGCTAGACACAGGCTGGACACAGGCTAGACGCAGGCTAGACACAGGCTAGACACAGGCTAGACACAGGCTAGACGCAGGCTAGACACAGGCTAGACACAGGCTAGACACAGGCTAGACACAGGCTAGCCACAGGCTAGGCACAGGCTAGGCACAGGCTAGGCACAGGCTAGGCACCGGCCTATGCACAGGCTAGGCACAGGCTAGGCACAAGCTAGGCACAGGCTAGGCACAGGCCAGTCACAGGCTAGGCACAGGCTAGGCACAGGCTAGACACCGGCTAGACACCGGCTAGACACAGACTAGACACAGACTAGACACAGGCTAGACAGAGGCTATACACTGGCTAGGCTTAGGCTAGACACAGGCTATGCACAGGCTAGGCACAGGATAGGCACTGGCTAGACACTGGCTAGGCACACGCTATGCACATGCCTGTCTCAGGCAAGGCACAGGCTAGACACAGGCTAGACACTGGCTAGGCACAGGCTATGCACATGCCAGTCACAGGCAAGGCACAGGCTAGACACAGGCTAGACACAGGCTAGGCACAGGCTAGGTACAGGCTAGGAAGAGGCTAGGCACATGCTAGACACAGAGTAGCCACAGGCCAGACAAAGGCTAGACACAGGCTAGACACAGGCTAGACACAGGCTAGACACAGGCTAGACACAGGCTAGACACAGGCTAGACACAGGCTAGACACAGGCAAGACACAGGATAGACACAGGCTAAACACAGGCTAGACACAGGCTAGACACAGGCTAGACACATTCTAAACACAGGCTAGACACAGGCTCGACACAGGCTAGACACAGGCTAGACACTGGCTAGACACAAGCTAGACACAGGCTAGACACAGGGTAGACACAGGCCAGACAAAGGCTAGACACAGGCTAGACACAGGCTAGACACAGGCTAGACACAGGCTAGACACAGGATAGACACAGGCTAGACACAGGCTAGACACAGGCTACACACATTCTACACACAGGCTAGACACAGGCTAGAAACAGGCTAAACACAGGCTTGAAACTGGCTAGGCACAGGCTAGACACAGGCTAGACACTGGCTGGGCACAGACTAGACACTGGCTAGGCACAGGCTAAACACTGGCTAGGCACAGGCTAGACACAGGCTAGACACAGGCCAGACATAGGCTAGACACAGGCTAGAAACAGGCTAGACACAGGCTAGACACTGGCTTGGCACAGACTAGACACTGGCTAAGCACAGGCTACAAACTGGCTAGGCACAGGCTAGACACAGGCTGGGCACACGCTAGACACTGGCAAGGCACAGACTAGACACAGGCAAGGCACAGGCTAGACACAGGCTAGACACAGGCTAGGCACAGGCTAGGTACAGGCTAGGAAGAGGCTAGGCACATGATAGACACAGGGTCGCCACAGGCCAGACAAAGGCTAGACACAGGCTAGACACAGGCTAGACACATTCTAAACACAGGCTAGACACAGGCTAGACACAGGCTCGACACAGGCTAGACACAGGCTAGACACTGGCTAGACACAAGCTAGACACAGGCTAGACACAGGGTAGACACAGGCCAGACAAAGGCTAGACACAGGCTAGGCACAGGCTAGGCACAGGCTAGGCACAGGCAAGGCACAGGCTAGGCACAGGCTAGGCACAAGCTAGGCACAGGCTAGGCACAGGCCAGTCACAGGCTAGGCACAGGCTAGGCACAGGCTAGACACCGGCTAGACACCGGCTAGACACAGACTAGACACAGACTAGACACAGGCTAGACAGAGGCTATACACTGGCTAGGCTTAGGCTAGACACAGGCAAGACACAGGATAGACACAGGCTAAACACAGGCTAGACACAGGCTAGACACAGGCTAGACACATTCTAAACACAGGCTAGACACAGGCTAGACACAGGCTCGACACAGGCTAGACACAGGCTAGACACTGGCTAGACACAAGCTAGACACAGGCTAGACACAGGGTAGACACAGGCCAGACAAAGGCTAGACACAGGCTAGACACAGGCTAGACACAGGCTAGATTCAGGCTAGACACAGGCTAGACACAGGCTAGACACAAGCTAGACACAGGCTAGACACAGGCTAGACACAGGCTAGACACATCCTAGACACAGGCTAGACACAGGCTAGACACAGGCTAGACAAAGGCTAGACACAGGCTAGACACAGGCTAGACACAGGCTAGACACAGGCTAGACACAGGCTAGACACAGGCTAGACACAGGCTAGACACTGGCTAGGCACAGGCTAGGCACTGGCTAGACACTGGCTAGACACTGGCTAGACACTGGCTAGACACGGGCTAGACACTGGCTAGACACTGGCTAGACACTGGCTAGACACTGGCTAGACACTGGCTAGACACTGGCTAGACACTGGCTAGACACTGGCTAGACACTGGCTAGACACTGGCTAGACACTGGCTAGACACTGGCTAGGCACACGCTATGCACATGCCTGTCTCAGGCAAGGCACAGGCTAGACACAGGCTAGGCACAGGCTAGGCACAGGCTAGGCACTGGCTAGACACTGGCTAGGCACAGGCTAGACACAGGCTAGACACAAGCTAGACACAGGCTAGACACAGGCTAGACACAGGCTAGACACAGGCTAGACACATGCTAGAAACAGGCTAGACACATGCTAGACACAGGCTAGACACAGGCTAGACACAGGCTAGACACAGGCTAGACACAGGCTAGACACAGGCTAGACACAGGCTAGACACAGGCTAGACACAGGCTAGACACAAGCTAGACACAGGCTAGATACAGGCTAGACACAGGCTAGACACAGGCTAGACACAGGCTAGACACAGGCTACGCACAGCTTAGACACAGGGTAGACACATGCTAGACACAGGCTAGACACAGGCTAGACACAGGCTAGACGCAGGCTAGACGCAGGCTAGACACAGGCTAGACACAGGCTAGACACAGGCTAGACGCAGGCTAGACACAGGCTAGACACAGGCTAGACACAGGCTAGACACAGGCTAGACACAGGCTGGACACAAGCTAGACACAGGCTAGACACAGGCTAGACACAGGCTAGACACAGGCTAGACAAAGGCAAGACACAGGCTAGACATAGGCTAGGCACAGGCTAGCCACAGGCTAGGCACAGGCTAGGCACAGGCTAGGCACAGGCTAGGCACAAGCTAGGCACAGGCTAGGCACAGGCCAGTCACAGGCTAGGCACAGGCTAGGCACAGGCTAGACACCGGCTAGACACCGGCTAGACACAGACTAGACATAGACTAGATACAGGCTAGACAGAGGCTATACACTGGCTAGGCTTAGGCTAGACACAGGCTATGCACAGGCTAGACAAAGGCTAGACACTGGCTAGGCACAGGCTAGGCACTGGCTAGACACTGGCTAGGCACACGCTATGCACAGGCTAGACACAGGCTGGACACAGGCTAGACACAGGCTAGACACAGGCTAGACACAGGCTAGACACAGGCTAGACAAAGGCAAGACACAGGCTAGACACAGGCTAGACACAGGCTAGACACAGGCTAGACACAGGCTAGACACAGGCTAGACACAGGCTAGACACAGGCTAGACAAAGGCAAGACACAGGCTAGACATAGGCTAGGCACAGGCTAGCCACAGGCTAGGCACAGGCTAGGCACAGGCTAGGCACAGGCTAGGCACAAGCTAGGCACAAGCTAGGCACAGGCTAGGCACAGGCCAGTCACAGGCAAGGCACAGGCTAGACACAGGCTAGACACTGGCTAGACACTGGCTAGGCACAGGCTATGCTTATGCCAGTCACAGGCAAGGCACAGGTTAGACACAGGCTAGACACAGGCTAGGCACAGGCTAGGTACAGGCTAGGAAGAGGCTAGGCACATGCTAGACACAGGGTAGCCACAGGCCAGACAAAGGCTAGACACAGGCTAGACACAGGCTAGACACAGGCTAGACACAGGCTAGACACAGGCTAGACACAGGCAAGACACAGGATAGACACAGGCTAAACACAGGCTAGACACAGGCTAGACACAGGCTAGACACATTCTAAACACAGGCTAGACACAGGCTAGACACAGGCTAGACACAGGCTAGACACAGGCTAGACACTGGCTAGACACAAGCTAGACACAGGCTAGACACAGGGTAGACACAGGCCAGACAAAGGCTAGACACAGGCTAGACACAGGCTAGACACAGGCTAGACACAGGCTAGACACAGGCTAGACACAGGCTAGACACAGGCTAGACACAGGCTAGACACAGGATAGACACAGGCTAGACACAGGCTAGACACAGGCTAGACACAGGCTAGACACAGGCTAGACACATTCTACACACAGGCTAGACACATTCTACACACAGGCTAGACACAGGCTAGACACAGGCTAGACACTGGCTAGACACAAGCTAGAAACAGGCTAGACACAGGCTAGACGAAAGTAACTCTCTTGGTGATCGGTCGTGTTTGGCTTTTGCTCTTGTAATTTTCATTCTATTTTTGCCTTAACTCACTAATTAATTAGTTTTGTGAATTTAAAAGCAGTGCTAATTAGTCAATGGTAACTTTGTGCATACTTTATTAACATAGTGATCGTTGGTGTTATTAGTAATTAGCAATTTTAAATTGAATTCTGTGCATTTACTTTCGCTGGCGCGTCTTTCAGCGTCTTGTTATTTATTTTTGTTTTTCCTTAATTTTCACACTCCTACGCTCTTTCGCTCTCTCACGTCTGCTACGCTCTCACAGTGCGCTGCTTTGTGTCAACGTAACAGCTGTAGTTGTTGTTTATTTTTTCTTCTCTCGCTTTAAGGTTACTCATTTACGCTCTCTTACTCTCACGGCTTAGTCGGCTCTCCGATTGAACTGCGTTTGTGTTAGTGTTCACTTGTTCAGCTCTCCTTTTGTAATCAGCTGCTCTCTGTAACTGTTATTTCCTAGCTTCTTTGCGTTTTGTTTTTGCTTGTTGCTTTCAATTTGTCTCTTGTTTGAGGCATATTAATTTTGCTTGAAATGGAGGCCTGTTGTGCAATCACACATAAGTGTTCGGCCGATTCAAAGCCGGACTTTGTCTCTTGCTGGTTATGCGACAAGGTCTTTCATGTCAAATGCGCTGGCCTAACCGTCCGCATTAAGGACAACATAAACAGCAAGTCTGGCCTTCATTGGTCTTGCGAAGCCTGTCGGGGTAAGGAACTCAAACTAAGTAATATTCTTAGGCAAACCAAATTGGAGTTCTATAAGCTGCACTTGGCCTTTTCCAAGCTACAATCAGAATTTATTGATGTAGAAGCTAAATTTAAGTCTTTTGACTTTGATGAGCCTATTAATTACTCGCCGTCGACTTCTTCTGGCATAACTTCGCCTAGATTACGGAGCGACAATCTTCCGGCACCTCCAACCGTTCGTCCAACTTCCCCAACCACCCCGGCTAACTTACGTGATCCACCAACCCTGGTTGTCACCTCTCCTTCGCCTGTGCCTAACAAGGCGCCAAAAACTGTTCCCAACACAAAAGCACTTGTTGTTGTGAAACCAAAGAAACTGGTTTTCGTTTCTCGACTTGCACCTGATACTTCGATTGAAGATGTAAAAACTTATATTCAATCAAAAATATCAGTAACAAATGTTGTCGTAGAGAAATTTAAATTTAATTTTTCGCGAGATATCGCGTCTTTTAAAATAAGTATCCCTGCTGATAATTTTCAATCCGTTTGTAGCGGAACCTTCTGGCCGCCAGACTTAATTGTAAAGGAGTACTCTCCTAAACAAAAGAGTCGTATGGCGGTATCACTCTCTACAGCAGCTCCTTCTTCCTCTTCTAGTGGGACATCAAAAAACCAGTAGATTTAACCTCTCTTTTTCTTGCCTACCAAAACGTTAGAGGCCTTAACACTAAGCTTTCTAAATTGTATGTCGATTGTCTATCCTTTGATTATCACTTACTAATATTTACTGAAACTTGGTTGAAACCTGAAGTAGAAAATTGCTCAATCTTTCCAAATAAGTACACCTCTTTCAGATGTGATCGTTTATCACGAACTGGAGGCGGTGTTCTAATAGCAGTAAAGTCAGACATTTCTTCTGAATTTGTTTCAATAGACCATAGTTCTCTTTTGGAATTTGTATGTGTAAAGGTGAAACTGAATCAAATTTCAATTTATATTACCTGTTCTTATATTCCCCCTTCATCTGACATTTCCGTCTACTTGAACCATCTCTCATCTATCCAATCCGTTGCATCCAAACTATCTGATAGAGATTATCTACTAGTTTTTGGTGATTTTAATTTACCAGAAGTTGGTTGGTCATTTCAATCGGGTACTTTGGTGCCCTCTGTATTCAATTCTTTTTTGAATGCCCTTTCTGAACTTTCTTTATACCAACTTAATAATGTTCCTAATTGTAGTGGTAGAATTCTGGATTTAGTATTTTCGTCTGACTTACGACATAATACCATCTCTAGAATTAATCCTTTAGTTCATCCTGAAGATCCCTATCATCCTACGTTTGACCTAGTTCTAACTCTGCCTACTCCTGTGCAAACTGCAACTGCTCCAAGTAAAGTAAAGTCGCGTTGTTTTCGTAAGACCGATTTTGAAAAACTTAATTTTTTGATTTTGGAACATGATTGGTCTTTCTTTTACTCATGTTCTGATTTAAGCACTTGCATCTCATTTTTTTATTCTTCCATGAATTCATTTTTTGATCAATGTGTTCCTCTTGCTTTTCCCGTAAAGTCTAACAGGCCACCTTGGTTCTCTCGTGAACTCATAAGATTAAAAAATTTGAAATCACGTTATTTTAAGAAATTTAAACTTACTGGTGAACCTTTCGATTTTTCACGATATACTTCTGCCAGAGCAAGCTTTATTGCTCTGAATGCAAGTCTTTACAACGAGTATTTGAGACGTTGTCGTTTGCAGTTCGCCCAGGACCCTAAGCAGTTTTACAATTTCGTCAATATTAAACGTAAATCTAATAGTTTCCCTTCGTCTTTATTTTTCGGAAAAAATGAAGCAAGCAGTGATCAGGCCGCTGCCGATTTGTTTGCAGACTTTTTTCAATCTACCTACTCAAATAAACTTTATACATCTTCTGCTCATCCATATCCTTACCCTATTAATAATTTTAACACCCTTTTCTGTCCTACTATTAACAAAACTTCTTTACTTAATGATCTAAAATCTGTGAAACCTGTTTTCTCTCCTGGCCCGGATGGTGTTCCTGGATGTGTGCTAAGATTTTGTGCTGATTCTCTTCTTAAGCCAATCTTTAAGCTGCTTGACTTGTCACTATCTAATAGTCATTTTCCACCTATTTGGAAAAACTCTTTTTCCATTCCTCTTCACAAAAGTGGATCAAACCATGATGTGAAGAACTATAGGTGTATATCTAAATTGTCCGCTATACCTAAGATTTTTGAAAAAAATTTTACGGCTCAATTAACTTTTATGTGTAAATCAATAATTTCGCCCCATCAACACGGGTTTGTGAAGGCAAGATCTACAGCTTCTAATCTTTTAGAATTTTCATCCCGCGTTTCTTTAGGATTTCGGAAGAAAATGCAAACTGATGTTGTCTATACTGACTTCAGCAAAGCATTTGATTCCGTAAATCATAATCTTTTGATTCACAAGTTAAATTTAATTGGTTTCCCACAAAAGCTGCTTTTGTGGATATCCGATTATTTAACTAACAGGTCTCAACGAGTTCTTTTTAAAAACTGTTTATCAAAGCCAATCCTAGTAACTTCTGGTGTTCCTCAGGGCAGCCATCTCGGACCTGATATCCTTATGTATGCTGATGACGTGAAACTCTGTTTGACGTACAGTGATCCTGTACGAAACTTCCTTCAAACAGATCTTGACTTGATGTTAGCTTGGTGCAGGCATAATCTGCTCCATCTTAACTGTTTGAAGTGCAAAGTTATGTCATTTTACAGAGGTAGCTATCACGTCACCAACTATACACTTGATTTAACCCCGCTTTCAAGAATAACCGAGGTAAACGATCTAGGTATTCTCTTTGATCATAAACTGAAATTTGATCGTCACATTTCACAAACTGTAAATAAGGCATTTCGAGTACTTGGTTTCATTAAAAGATGGGCCAAAGAATTCAAAGATCCTTATACAACTAAATTACTTTATACTTCTCTTGTTCGTCCAATTCTTGAGTATGGTTCTTGCGTATGGTCGCCGCAATACCAGATTCACCAAGATAGAATTGAGTCTGTTCAAAAGCAATTTCTACTCTTCGCCTTACGTAGTTTTAACTGGGTATCAGGTGTAGACTTACCATCTTACTCTAGTAGACTTCTTCTAATTAACCTACCTTCTCTTACTAACCGACGTATTATGCTAGGTGTTACATTTCTCTTTAAACTTATGAAGCATGATATAGACTCCCCTACTCTGCTTAACCAAATAAACTTTTGCATTCCCTCTAAAGTTACTCGTAATTTTGTCCCACTTTCTTTGAACCTTTGTTTTAATAATTATAGTTTGCATGATCCTTTTCGAGTTCTCTGTGCTGATAGACTGTTTAGTGTTTTCAACTCTGAGTCCTCTCTTAATTCTATCAAACTGTCAATTCTAAATTATTTAACACTTCATCCTAACAATTAACACTAACCTACCGATCTGATTGGGTTTTACTGGGTTTTCCCCGATCTCTTGCAACAAATGTTGGATCGGTTTCTTTATTTTTTCTTTATTTTTACTATCCCAGCTTAAAGTTTAAAGTTTAAAGGTTAAAGTTTAAATTTTTAATTCTTAATTTTATATTTTAATTCTTAAATTTTATTTTAATCTTAAACAAATTAAAATTAATTAATTTTATATTTTTAATTTTTATACATAATTCTTTTAGTCGACTGCAATTAGTCGACATTAAATAAATAAATAAATAAATAAATAAATAGACACAGGCTAGAAACAGGCTAGACACAGGCTTGAAACTGGCTAGGCACAGGCTAGACACAGGCTAGACACTGGCTGGGCACAGACTAGACACTGGCTAGGCACAGGCTAAACACTGGCTAGGCACAGGCTAGACACAGGCTAGACACAGGCCAGACAGAGGCTAGACACAGGCTAGAAACAGGCTAGACACAGGCTAGACACTGGCTTGGCACAGACTAGACACTGGCTAAGCACAGGCTACAAACTGGCTAGGCACAGGCTAGACACAGGCTAGACACAGGCTGGGCACACGCTAGACACTGGCAAGGCACAGACTAGACACAGGCAAGGCACAGGCTAGACACAGGCTAGACACAGGCTAGACACAGGCTAGACACAGGCTAGACACAAGCTAGACACAAGCTAGACACAGGCTAGACACTGGCTAGGCACAGGCTAGACACAGGCTAGACACAAGCTAGACACAGGCTAGACACAGGCTAGACACAGGCTAGACACAGGCTACGCACAGCTTAGACACAGGGTAGACACATGCTAGACACAGGCTAGACACAGGCTAGACACAGGCTAGACGCAGGCTAGACACAGGCTCGACACAGGCTAGACACAGGCTAGACACAGGCTGGACACAGGCTAGACACAGGCTAGACACAGGCTAGACACAGGCTAGACACAGGCTAGACACAGGCTAGACAAAGGCAAGACACAGGCTAGACATAGGCTAGGCACAGGCTAGGCACAGGCTAGGCACAGGCTAGGCACAGGCTAGGCACAGGCAAGGCACAGGCTAGGCACAGGCTAGGCACAGGCTAGGCACAGGCCAGTCACAGGCCAGTCACAGGCTAGGCACAGGCTAGGCACAGGCTAGACACCGGCTAGACACCGGCTAGACACAGACTAGACACAGACTAGACACAGGCTAGACAGAGGCTATACACTGGCTAGGCTTAGGCTAGACACAGGCTATGCACAGGCTAGACAAAGGCTAGACACTGGCTAGGCACAGGCTAGGCACTGGCTAGACACTGGCTAGGCACACGCTATGCACATGCCTGTCTCAGGCAAGGCACAGGCTAGTCACAGGCTAGACACTGGCTAGGCACAGGCTATGCACATGCCAGTCACAGACAAGGCACAGGCTAGACACAGGCTAGACACAGGCTAGGCACAGGCTTGGTACAGGCTAGGAAGAGGCTAGGCACATGATAGACACAGGGTAGCCACAGGCCAGACAAAGGCTAGACACAGGCTAGACACAGGCTAGACACAGGCTAGACACATTCTAAACACAGGCTAGACACAGGCTAGACACAGGCTCGACACAGGCTAGACACAGGCTAGACACTGGCTAGACACAAGCTAGACACAGGCTAGACACAGGGTAGACACAGGCCAGACAAAGGCTAGACACAGGCTAGGCACAGGCTAGGCACAGACTAGGCACAGGCAAGGCACAGGCTAGGCACAGGCTAGGCACAAGCTGGGCACAGGCTAGGCACAGGCCAGTCACAGGCTAGGCACAGGCTAGGCACAGGCTAGACACCGGCTAGTCACCGGCTAGACACAGACTAGACACAGGCTAGACAGAGGCTATACACTGGCTAGGCTTAGGCTAGACACAGGCAAGACACAGGATAGACACAGGCTAAACACAGGCTAGACACTGGCTAGACACAGGCTAGACACATTCTAAACACAGGCTAGACACAGGCTAGACACAGGCTCGACACAGGCTAGACACAGGCTAGACACTGGCTAGACACAAGCTAGACACAGGCTAGACACAGGGTAGACACAGGCTAGACACAGGCTAGACACAGGCTAGACACATTCTACACACAGGCTAGACACAGGCTAGACACAGGCTAGACACAGGCTAGACACTGGCTAGACACAAGCTAGAAACAGGCTAGACACAGGCTAGACACAGGCTAGAAACAGGCTAAACACAGGCTAGAAACTGGCTAGGCACAGGCTAGACACAGGCTAGACACTGGCTGGGCACAGACTAGACACTGGCTAGGCACAGGCTAAACACTGGCTAGGCACAGGCTAGACACAGGCTAGACACAGGCTAGACACAGGCTAGACACAAGCTAGACACAGGCTAGACACAGGCCAGACAGAGGCTAGACACAGGCTAGAAACAGGCTAGACACAGGCTAGACACAGGCTAGACACAGGCTAGACACAGCCTAGACACAGGCTAGACACAGGCTAGACACAGGCTAGACACAGGCTAGACACAGGATAGACACAGGCTAGACACAGGCTAGACACAGGCTAGACACATTCTACACACAGGCTAGACACAGGCTAGACACAGGCTAGACACAGGCTAGACACAGGCTAGACACTGGCTAGACACAAGCTAGAAACAGGCTAGACACAGGCTAGACACAGGCTAGACACAGGCTAGAAACAGGCTAAACACAGGCTAGAAACTGGCTAGGCACAGGCTAGACACAGGCTAGACACTGGCTGGGCACAGACTAGACACTGGCTAGGCACAGGCTAAACACTGGCTAGGCACAGGCTAGACACAGGCTAGACACAGGCTAGACACAGGCTAGACACAAGCTAGACACAGGCTAGACACAGGCCAGACAGAGGCTAGACACAGGCTAGAAACAGGCTAGACACAGGGTAGACACTGGCTTGGCACAGACTAGACACTGGCTAAGCACAGGCTACAAACTGGCTAGGCACAGGCTAGACACAGGCTAGACACAGGCTAGACACAGGCTGGGCACACGCTAGACACTGGCTAGGCACAGACTAGACACAGGCAAGGCACAGGCTAGACACAGGCTAGACACAGGCTAGACACAGGCTAGACACAGGCTAGACACAAGCTAGACACAAGCTAGACACAGGCTAGGCACAAGCTAGACACAGGCTAGACACAGGCTAGACACAGGCTAGGCACAAGCTAGACACAGGCTAGACACAGGCTAGACACAGGCTAGACACAGGCTAGACACATGCTAGACACAGGCTAGACACAGGCTAGACACAGGCTAGACACAGGCTAGACACAGGCTAGACACAGGCTAGACACAGGCTAGGCACAGGCTAGACACAGGCTAGACACAGGCTAGACACAGGCTAGACACAGGCTAGACACTGGCTAGACACTGGCTAGACACTGGCTAGGCACACGCTATGCACATACCTGTCTCAGGCAAGGCACTGGCTAGACACAGGCAAGGCGCAGGCTAGGCACAGGCTAGGCACTGGCTAGACACTGGCTAGGCACAGGCTAGACACAGGCTAGAGACAGCCTAGACACAGGCTAGACACAGGCTAGACACAGGCTAGACACAGGCTAGACACAAGCTAGACACAGGCTAGACACAGGCCAGACAGAGGCTAGACACAGGCTAGAAACAGGCTAGACACAGGCTAGACACTGGCTTGGCACAGACTAGACACTGGCTAAGCACAGGCTACAAACTGGCTAGGCACAGGCTAGACACAGGCTAGACACAGGCTGGGCACACGCTAGACACTGGCTAGGCACAGACTAGACACAGGCAAGGCACAGGCTAGACACAGGCTAGACACAGGCTAGACACAGGCTAGACACAGGCTAGACACAAGCTAGACACAAGCTAGACACAGGCTAGACACTGGCTAGGCACAGGCTAGATACAGGCTAGACACAGGCTAGGCACAAGCTAGACACAGGCTAGACACAGGCTAGACACAGGCTAGACACAGGCTAGACACATGCCAGACACAGGCTAGACACAGGCTAGACACAGGCTAGACACAGGCTAGGCACAGGCTAGGCACAGGCTGGACACAGGCTAGACACAGGCTAGACACAGGCTAGACACAGGCTAGACACAGGCTAGACACTGGCTAGGCAGAGGCTAGGCACTGGCTAGGCACAGGCTAGGCACTGGCTAGACACTAGCTAGACACTGGCTAGGCACACGCTATGCACATGCCTGTCTCAGGCAAGGCACAGGCTAGACACAGGCTAGGCACAGGCTAGGTACAGGCTAGGCACTGGCTAGACACTGGCTAGGCACAGGCTAGACACAGGCTAGACACAAGCTAGACACAGGCTAGACACAGGCTACGCACAGCCTAGACACAGGCTAGACACATGCTAGACACAGGCTAGACACAGGCTAGACGCAGGCTAGACACAGGCTAGACACAGGCTAGACACAGGCTGGACACAGGCTAGACACAGGCTAAACACAGGCTAGACACAGGCTAGACAAAGGCTAGATACAGGCTAGACATAGGCTAAGCACAGGCTAGCCACAGGCTAGGCACAGGCTAGGCACAGGCTAGGCACAGGCTAGCCACAGGCTAGGCACAGGCTAGGCACAGGCTAGGCACAGGCTAGGCACAGGCTAGGCACAGGCTAGGCACAGGCTAGGCACAGGCTAGGCACAGGCTAGGCACAGGCTAGGCACAGGCTAGGCACAGGCTAGGCACAGGCTAGGCACAGGCTAGGCACAGGCTAGGCACAGGCTAGGCACAGGCTAGGCACAGGCTAGGCACAGGCTAGGCACAGGCTAGGCACAGGCTAGGCACAGGCTATGCACAGGCTATGCACAGGCTAGGCACAGGCTAGGCACAGGCTAGGCACAGGCTAGGCACAGGCTAGGCACAGGCTAGGCACAGGCTAGGCACAGGCTAGGCACAGGCTAGGCACAGGCTAGGCACAGGCTAGGCACAGGCTAGGCACAGGCTAGGCACAGGCTAGGCACAGGCTAGGCACAGGCTGGGCACAGGCTAGGCACAGGCTAGGCACAGGCTAGGCACAGGCTAGGCTCAGGCTAGGCACAGGCTAGGCACAGGCTAGGCACAGGCTAGGCACAGGCTAGGCACAGGCTAGGCACAGGCTAGGCACAGGCTAGGCACAGGCTAGGCACAGGCTAGGCACAGGCTAGGCACAGGCTAGGCACAGGCCAGTCACAGGCTAGCCACAGGCTAGGCACAGGCTAGACACCGGCTAGACACCGGCTAGACACAGACTAGACACAGGCTAGACAGAGGCTATACTGGCTAGGCACAGGCTAGACACAGGCCATGCACAGGCTTGACAAAGGCTAGACACTGGCTAAGCACAGGCTAGGCACTGGCTAGGCACACGCTTTGAACATGCCTGTCTCAGGCAAGGCACAGGCTAGACACAGGCTAGACACTGGCTAGGCACAGGCTATGCACATGCCAGTCACAGGCAAGGCACAGGCTAGACACAGGCTAGACACAGGCTAGGCACAGGCTAGGCACAGGCTAGGCACAGGCTAGGCACAGGCTAGGCACAGGCTAGGCACTGGCTAGACGCTGGCTAGGCACACGCTATGCACATGCCAGTCTCAGGCAAGGCAAAGTCTAGACACAGGCTAGACACTGGCTAGGCACAGGCTATGCACATGCCAGTCACAGGCAAGGCACAGGCTAGACACAGGCTAGACACAGGCTAGACACAGGCTAGGCACAGGCTTTGAACATGCCAGTCGCAGGCAAGGCACAGGCTAGACACAGGCTAGACACAGGCTAGACACAGGCTAGACACTGGCTGGGCACAGGATAGACACTGGCTAGGCACAGGCTAGAAACAGGCTAGACACAGGCTAGACACAGGCTAGATTCAGGCTAGGCACAGGCTATGCACATGCCAGTCACAGGCAAGGCACAGGCTAGACACAGGCTAGACACAGGCTAGGCACAGGCTATGCACATGCCAGTCACAGGCAAGGCACAGGCTAGACACAGGCTAGACACAGGCTAGACACAGGCTAGACACAGGCTAGACACATGCTAGACACAGGCTAGACACAGGCTAGACACAGGCTAGACACAGGCTAGACACAGGCTAGACACAGGCTAGACACAGGCTAGACACAGGCTAGACACAGGCTAGACACGGGCTAGACACAGGCTAGACACTGGCTAGGCACAGGCTAGGCACTGGCTAGACACTGGCTAGACACTGGCTAGGCACACGCTATGCACATGCCTGTCTCAGGCAAGGCACAGGCAAGACACAGGCAAGGCACAGGCAAGACACAGGCTAGGCACTAGCTAGACACTGGCTAGGCACAGGCTAGACACAGGCTAGACACAAGCTAGACACAGCCTAGACACAGGCTAGACACAGGCTAGACACAGGCTAGACACAGGCTAGACACAGGCTAGACACAGGCTAGACACAGGCTAGACACAGGCTAGACATAGGCTAGACACAGGCTAGACACTGGCTGGGCACAGGATAGACACTGGCTAGGCACAGGCTAGAAACAGGCTAGACACAGGCTAGACACAGGCTAGATTCAGGCTAGACACAGGCTAGACACAGGCCAGACACAAGCTAGACACAGGCTAGACACAGGCTAGACACAGGCTAGACACAGGCTAGACACAGGCTAGACACATGCTAGACACAGGCTAGACACAGGCTAGACACAGGCTAGACACAGGCTAGACACAGGCTAGACACAGGCTAGACACAGGCTAGACACAGGCTAGAGACAGGCTAGACACAGGCTAGACACAGGCTAGACAAAAGCTAGACAAAGGCTAGACACAGGCTAGACACAGGCTAGACACAGGCTAGACACAGGCTAGACACAGGCTAGACACAGGCTAGACACAGGCTAGACACAGGCTAGACACAGGCTAGACACAGGCTAGACACAGGCTAGACACAGGCTAGACACAGGCTAGACACAGGCTAGACACTGGCTAGGCACAGGCTAGGCACTGGCTAGACACTGGCTAGACACTGGCTAGGCACACGCTATGCACATTCCTGTCTCAGGCTAGGCACAGGCTAGACACAGGCAAGGCACAGGCTAGGCACAGGCTAGGCACTGGCTAGACACTGGCTAGGCACAGGCTAGACACAGGCTAGACACAAGCTAGAAACAGCCTAGACACAGGCTAGACACAGGCTAGACACATGATAGACACAGGCTAGACACATGCTAGACACAGGCTAGACACAGGCTAGACACAGGCTAGACACAGGCTAGACACAGGCTAGACACAGGCTAGACACAGGCTAGACACAGGCTAGACACAGGCTAGACACAAGCTAGACACAGGCTAGACACAGGCTACGCACAGCCTAGACACAGGCTAGACACATGCAAGACACAGGCTAGACACAGGCTAGACACAGGCTAGACACAGGCTAGACATAGGCTAGACACAGGCTAGGCACAGGCTAGACACAGGCTGGACACAGGCTAGACACAGGCTAGACACAGGCTAGACACAGGCTAGACAAAGGCTAGACACAGGCTAGACATAGGCTAGGCACAGGCTAGCCACAGGCTAGGCACAGGCTAGGCACAGGCTAGGCACAGGCTAGGCACAGGCTAGGCACACGCCAGTCACACGCCAGTCACAAACTAGCCACAGGCTAGGCACAGGTTAGACACCGGCTAGACACAGACTAGACACAGGCTAGACAGAGGCGTTACACTGGCTAGGCACAGGCTAGACACAGGCTATGCACAGGCTAGACAAAGGCCAGACACTGGCTAGGCACTGGCAAGACACTGGCTAGGCACACGCTATGCACATGCCTGTCTCAGGCAAGGCACAGGCTAGACACAGGCTAGACACTGGCTAGGCAGAGGCTATGCACATGCCAGTCACAGGCAAGGCACAGGCTAGACACAGGCTAGACACAGGCTAGACACAGGCTAGACACAGGCTAGGCACAGGCTAGGTACAGGCTAGGAAGAGGCTAGGCACATGCTAGACACAGGGTAGACACAGGCCAGACAAAGGCTAGACACAAGCTAGACACAGGCTAGACACAGGCTAGACACAGGCTAGACACAGGCTAGACACAGGCTAGACACAGGCTAGACACAGGCTCGACACAGGCTAGACACAGGATAGACACAGGCTAGACACAGGCTAGACACAGGCTAGACACAAGCTAGAAACAGCCTAGACACAGGCTAGACACAGGCTAGACACATGATAGACACAGGCTAGACACATGCTAGACACAGGCTAGACACAGGCTAGACACAGGCTAGACACAGGCTAGACACAGGCTAGACACAGGCTAGACACAGGCTAGACACAGTCTAGACACAAGCTAGACACAGGCTAGACACAGGCTACGCACAGCCTAGACACAGGCTAGACACATGCAAGACACAGGCTAGACACAGGCTAGACACAGGCTAGACGCAGGCTAGACATAGGCTAGACACAGGCTAGGCACAGGCTAGACACAGGCTGGACACAGGCTAGACACAGGCTAGACACAGGCTAGACACAGGCTAGACAAAGGCTAGACACAGGCTAGACATAGGCTAGGCACAGGCTAGCCACAGGCTAGGCACAGGCTAGGCACAGGCTAGGCACAGGCTAGGCACAGGCTAGGCACAGGCTAGGCACACGCCAGTCACACGCCAGTCACAAACTAGCCACAGGCTAGGCACAGGTTAGACACCGGCTAGACACAGACTAGACACAGGCTAGACAGAGGCGTTACACTGGCTAGGCACAGGCTAGACACAGGCTATGCACAGGCTAGACAAAGGCCAGACACTGGCTAGGCACTGGCAAGACACTGGCTAGGCACACGCTATGCACATGCCTGTCTCAGGCAAGGCACAGGCTAGACACAGGCTAGACACTGGCTAGGCAGAGGCTATGCACATGCCAGTCACAGGCAAGGCACAGGCTAGACACAGGCTAGACACAGGCTAGACACAGGCTAGGCACAGGCTAGGTACAGGCTAGGAAGAGGCTAGGCACATGCTAGACACAGGGTAGACACAGGCCAGACAAAGGCTAGACACAAGCTAGACACAGGCTAGACACAGGCTAGACACAGGCTAGACACAGGCTAGACACAGGCTAGACACAGGCTAGACACAGGCTAGACACAGGCTAGACACAGGATAGACACAGGCTAGACACAGGCTAGACACAGGCTAGACACATTCTAAACATAGGCTAGACACAGGCAAGACACAGGCTCGACACAGGCTAGACACAGGCTAGACACTGGCTAGACACAAGCTAGACACAGGCTAGACACAGGGTAGACACAGGCCAGACAAAGGCTAGACACAGGCTAGACACAGGCTAGACTCAGGCTAGACACAGGCTAGACACAGGATAGACACAGGCTAGACACAGGCTAGACACAGGCTAGACACATTCTAAACACAGGCTAGACACAGGCTAGACACAGGCTAGGCACAGGCTAGACACTGGCTAGACACAAGCTAGACACAGGCTAGACACAGGCTAGACACAGGCTAGACACAGGCTAGAAACAGGCTAGACACAGGCTAGAAACTGGCTAGGCACAGGCTAGACACAGGCTAGACACTGGCTGGGCACAGGCTAGACACTGGCTAGGCACAGGCTAAATACTGGCTAGGCACAGGCTAGACACAGGCTAGACACAGGCCAGACAGAGGCTAGACACAGGCTAGACACAGGCTAGACACAGGCTAGACACAGGCTAGACACAGGCTAGACACAGGCTAGACACAGGCTAGACACAGGCTAGTCACAGGCTAGACACAGGCTAGACACCGGCTAGACACCGTCAAGACACAGACTAGACACAGGCTAGACAGAGGCTACACACTGGCTAGGCACAGGCTAGACAAAGGCTAGACACTGGCTAGGCACTGGCTAGACACTGGCTAGGCATACGCTATGCACATGCCAGTCTCAGGCAAGGCACAGGCTAGACACAGGCTAGACACTGGCTAGGCACAGGCTATGCACATGCCAGTCTCAGGCAAGGCACAGGCTAGACACAGGCTAGACACAGGCTAGGCACAGGCTATGCACATGCCAGTCACAGGCAAGGCACAGGCTAGACACAGTCTAGAAACTGGCTAGGCACAGGCTAGACACAGGCTAGACACTGGCTGGGCACAGGCTAGACACTGGCTGGGCACAGGCTAGACACTGGCTAGGCACAGGCTAGACACAGGCTAGACACAGGCTAGACACAGGCTAGACACTGGCTAGGCACAGGCTAGAAACAGACTAGACACAGGCTAGACACAGGCTAGACACAGGCTAGATTCAGGCTAGAAACAGGCTAGACACAGGCTAGATTCAGGCTAGACACAGGCTAGACACAGGCCAGACACAAGCTAGACACAGGCTAGACACAGGCTAGACACAGGCTAGACACAGGCTAGACACATGCTGGACACAGGCTAGACACAGGCTAAACACAGGCTAGACACAGGCTAGACACAGGCTAGACACAGGCTAGACAAAGGCTAGACACAGGCTAGACACAGGCTAGACACAGGCTAGACACAGGCTAGACACAGGCTAGACACAGGCTAGACACAGGCTAGACACAGGCTAGACACAGGCTAGACACAGGCTAGACACAGGCTAGACACAGGCTAGACACTGGCTAGGCACAGGCTAGGCACTGGCTAGACACTGGCTAGACACTGGCTAGGCACACGCTATGCACATGCCTGTCTCAGGCAAGGCACAGGCTAGACACATGCTAGGCACAGGCTAGGCACAGGCTATGCACTGGCTAGACACTGGCTAGGCACAGGCTAGACACAGGCTAGACACAGGCTAGACACAGGCTAGGCACAGGCTATGCACATGCCAGTCACAGGCAAGGCACAGGCTAGACACAGGCTAGAAACTGGCTAGGCACAGGCTAGACACAGGCTAGACACTGGCTGGGCACAGGCTAGACACTGGCTGGGCACAGGCTAGACACTGGCTAGGCACAGGCTAGACACAGGCTAGACACAGGCTAGACACTGGCTAGGCACAGGCTAGAAACAGACTAGACACAGGCTAGACACAGGCTAGACACAGGCTAGATTCAGGCTAGACACAGGCTAGACACAGGCTAGACACAGGCTAGACACAGGCTAGACACAGGCTAGGCACAGGCTAGGCACTGGCTAGACACTGGCTAGACACTGGCTAGGCACAGGCTAGGCACAGGCTAGGCACTGGCTAGACACTGGCTAGGCACACGCTATGCACATGCCTGTCTCAGGCAAGGCACAGGCTAGACACAGGCTAGGCACAGGCTAGGCACAGGCTAGGCACTGGCTAGACACTGGCTAGGCACAGGCTAGACACAGGCTAGACACAAGCTAGAAACAGCTCAGACACAGGCTAGACACAGGCTAGACACATGGCTAGACACAGGCTAGACACATGCTAGACACAGGCTAGACACAGGCTAGACACAGGCTAGACACAGGCTAGACACAGGCTAGACACAGGCTAGACACAGGCTAGACACAGGCTAGACACAGGCTAGACACAGGCTACGCACAGCCTAGACACAGGCTAGACACATGCAAGACACAGGCTAGACACAGGCTAGACACAGGCTAGACACAGGCTAGACACAGGCTAGACACAGGCTAGACACAGGCTAGACACAGGCTAGACACAGGCTGGACACAGGCTAGACACAGGCTAGACACAGGCTAGACACAGGCTAGACAAAGGCTTGACACAGGCTAGACATAGGCTAGGCACAGGCTAGCCACAGGCTAGGCACAGGCTAGGCACAGGCTAGGCACAGGCTAGGCACAGGCTAGGCACAGGCTAGGCACAGGCCAGTCACAGGCTAGCCACAGGCTAGGCACAGGCTAGACACCGGCTAGACACAGACTAGACACAGGCTAGACAGAGGCGTTACACTGGCTAGGCACAGGCTAGACACAGGCTATGCACAGGCTAGACAAAGGCCAGACACTGGCTAGGCACTGGCAAGACACTGGCTAGGCACACGCTATGCACATGCCTGTCTCAGGCAAGGCACAGGCTAGACACAGGCTAGACACTGGCTAGGCAGAGGCTATGCACATGCCAGTCACAGGCAAGGCACAGGCTAGACACAGGCTAGACACAGGCTAGACACAGGCTAGACACAGGCTAGGCACAGGCTAGGTACAGGCTAGGAAGAGGCTAGGCACATGCTAGACACAGGGTAGACACAGGCTAGACACAGGCTAGACACAGGCTAGACACAGGCTCGACACAGGCTAGACACAGGATAGACACAGGCTAGACACAGGCTAGACACAGGCTAGACACATTCTAAACACAGGCTAGACACAGGCAAGACACAGGCTCGACACAGGCTAGACACAGGCTAGACACTGGCTAGACACAAGCTAGACACAGGCTAGACACAGGGTAGACACAGGCCAGACAAAGGCTAGACACAGGCTAGACACAGGCTAGACTCAGGCTAGACACAGGCTAGACACAGGATAGACACAGGCTAGACACAGGCTAGACACAGGCTAGACACAGGCTAGACACAGGCTAGGCACAGGCTAGACACTGGCTAGACACAAGCTAGACACAGGCTAGACACAGGCTAGAAACAGGCTAGACACAGGCTAGAAACAGGCTAGACACAGGCTAGAAACTGGCTAGGCACAGGCTAGACACAGGCTAGACACTGGCTGGGCACAGGCTGGACACTGGCTAGGCACAGGCTAAATACTGGCTAGGCACAGGATAGACACAGGCTAGACACAGGCTAGACACAGGCTAGACACTGGCTAGGCAGAGGCTATGCACATGCCAGTCACAGGCAAGGCACAGGCAAGGCACAGGCTAGACACAGGCTAGACACAGGCTAGACACAGGCTAGACACAGGCTAGGCACAGGCTAGGTACAGGCTAGGAAGAGGCTAGGCACATGCTAGACACAGGGTAGACACAGGCCAGACAAAGGCTAGACACAGGCTAGACACAGGCTAGACACAGGCTAGACACAGGCTAGACACAGGCTAGACACAGGCTAGACACAGGCTAGACACAGGCTAGACACAGGCTAGACACAGGATAGACACAGGCTAGACACAGGCTAGACACAGGCTAGACACAGGCTAGACACATTCTAAACACAGGCTAGACACAGGCTAGACACAGGCTAGACACAGGCTAGACACAGGCTAGACACTGGCTAGACACAAGCTAGACACAGGCTAGACACAGGCTAGAAACAGGCTAGACACAGGCTAGAAACAGGCTAGACACAGGCTAGAAACTGGCTAGGCACAGGCTAGACACAGGCTAGACACTGGCTGGGCACAGGCTAGACACTGGCTAGGCACAGGCTAAATACTGGCTAGGCACAGGATAGACACAGGCTAGACACAGGCTAGACACAGGCTAGACACAGGCTAGACACAGGCTAGACACAAGCTAGACACAGGCTAGACACAGGCCAGACAGAGGCTAGACACAGGCTAGACACAGGCTAGACAAAGGCTAGACACAGGCTAGACACAGGCTAGACACAGGCTAGACACAGGCTAGACACAGGCTAGACACAGGCTAGACACAGGCTAGACACCGGCTAGACACCGTCAAGACACAGGCTAGACACAGGCTAGACAGAGGCTACACACTGGCTAGGCACAGGCTAGACAAAGGCTAGACACTGGCTAGGCACAGGCTAGGCACTGGCTAGACACTGGCTAGGCATACGCTATGCACATGCCAGTCTCAGGCAAGGCACAGGCTAGTCACAGGCTAGACACTGGCTAGGCACAGGCTATGCACATGCCAGTCTCAGGCAAGGCACAGGCTAGACACAGGCTAGACACAGGCTAGGCACAGGCTATGCACATGCCAGTCACAGGCAAGGCACAGGCTAGACACAGTCTAGAAACTGGCTAGGCACAGGCTAGACACAGGCTAGACACTGGCTGGGCACAGGCTAGACACTGGCTGGGCACAGGCTAGCCACTGGCTAGGCACAGGCTAGACACAGGCTAGACACAGGCTAGACACAGGCTAGACACTGGCTAGGCACAGGCTAGAAACAGAATAGACACAGGATAGACACAGGCTAGACACAGGCTAGATTCAGGCTAGAAACAGGCTAGACACAGGCTAGATTCAGGCTAGACACAGGCTAGACACAGGCCAGACACAGGCTAGACACAGGCTAGACACAGGCTAGACACAGGCTAGACACAGGCTAGACACATGCTGGACACAGGCTAGACACAGGCTAAACACAGGCTAGACACAGGCTAGACACAGGCTAGACACAGGCTAGACACAGGCTAGACACAGGCTAGACACAGGCTAGACACAGGCTAGACACAGGCTAGACACAGGCTAGTCACAGGCTAGACACAGGCTAGACACAGGCTAGACACAGGCTAGACACTGGCTAGACACAGGCTAGACACAGGCTAGACACTGGCTAGGCACAGGCTAGGCACTGGCTAGACACTGGCTAGACACTGGCTAGGCACACGCTATGCACATGCCTGTCTCAGGTAAGGCACAGGCTAGACACATGCTAGGCACAGGCTAGAAACAGGCTAGACACAGGCTAGATTCAGGCTAGACACAGGCTAGACACAGGCCAGACACAAGCTAGACACAGGCTAGACACAGGCTAGACACAGGCTAGACACAGGCTAGACACATGCTGGACACAGGCTAGACACAGGCTAGACACAGGCTAGACACAGGCTAGACACAGGCTAGACACAGGCTAGACACAGGCTAGACAAAGGGTAGACACAGGCTAGACACAGGCTAGACACAGGCTAGACACAGGCTAGACACAGGCTAGACACAGGCTAGACACAGGCTAGACACAGGCTAGACACAGGCTAGACACAGGCTAGACACAGGCTAGACACAGGCTAGACACAGCCTAGACACAGGCTAGACACAGGCTAGACACAGGCTAGACACAGGCTAGACACAGGCTAGACACAGGCTAGATACTGGCTAGGCACAGGCTAGGCACTGGCTAGACACTGGCTAGACACTGGCTAGGCACACGCTATGCACATGCCTGTCTCAGGCAAGGCACAGGCTAGACACATGCTAGGCACAGGCTAGGCACAGGCTAGGCACAGGCTATGCACTGGCTAGAGACTGGCTAGGCACAGGCTAGACACAGGCTAGACACAGGCTAGACACAGGCTAGGCACAGGCTATGCACATGCCAGTCACAGGCAAGGCACAGGCTAGACACAGGCTAGAAACTGGCTAGGCACAGGCTAGACACAGGCTAGACACTGGCTGGGCACAGGCTAGACACTGGCTGGGCACAGGCTAGACACTGGCTAGGCACAGGCTAGACACAGGCTAGACACAGGCTAGACACAGGCTAGACACTGGCTAGGCACAGGCTAGACAGACATAGACACAGGCTAGACACAGGCTAGACACAGGCTAGACACTGGCTAGGCACAGGCTAGGCACTGGCTAGACACTGGCTAGACACTGGCTAGGCACACGCTATGCACATGCCTGTCTCAGGCAAGGCACAGGCTAGACACAGGCAAGGCACAGGCTAGGCACAGGCTAGGCACTGGCTAGACACTGGCTAGGCACAGGCTAGACACAGGCTAGACACAAGCTAGACACAGGCTAGACACAGGCTAGACACAGGCTAGACACAGGCTAGACACAGGCTAGACACAGGCTAGACACAGGCTAGACACTGGCTGGGCACAGGATAGACACTGGCTAGGCACAGGCTAGAAACAGGCTAGACACAGGCTAGACACAGGCTAGACACAGGCTAGACACAGGCTAGACACAGGCTAGACACAGGCTAGACACAGGCTAGACACAGGCTAGACACAGGCTAGACACAGGCTAGACACAGGCTAGACACAGGCTAGACACAGGCTAGACACAGGCTAGACACAGGCTAGACACAGGCTAGACACAGGCTAGACACAGGCTAGACACAGGCTAGACACAGGCTAGACACAGGCTAGACACAGGCTAGACACAGGCTAGACAAAGGCTAGACACAGGCTAGACACAGGCTAGACACAGGCTAGACACAGGCTAGACACAGGCTAGACACAGGCTAGACACAGGCTAGACACAGGCTAGACACAGGCTAGACACTGGCTAGGCACAGGCTAGGCACTGGCTAGACACTGGCTAGACACTGGCTAGGCACACGCTATGCACATGCCTGTCTCAGGCAAGGCACAGGCTAGACACAGGCAAGGCACAGGCTAGGCACAGGCTAGGCACTGGCTAGACACTGGCTAGGCACAGGCTAGACACAGGCTAGACACAAGCTAGAAACAGCCTAGACACAGGCTAGACACAGGCTAGACACATGCTAGACACAGGCTAGACACAGGCTAGACACAGGCTAGACACAGGCTAGACCTGAAGACCCATCAGCCAGTGCCTAGCCAGTGTCACAACCTTTGCCCCAACTCACTGCCTTAACTCATAGTCTAGCCTGTGCCTATCCAGTGTGAAACTCTGTCTAGCCCTGTCCTAGTCTGTGTCTTGACGCTGTCAGCCGGTGTCTAGCCACCAATGTAACAATGCCCTAGCCTGTGCAACACAATGCCACCAGCCTTGTGCTAGCCAATGTGCCAGTGCTAGCCAGTGCCAACCAGTGCCTGTGAAATGCTAACTGAATGCCCCAGCCAGTGCCTAGCTGTGCCTGGCCTGTGTGTCTGCTGTTGTCAACTTATCCATTCACAATTATGAAGGCTGTGCTAATGTATGAGTAATCCCAATCCACCTTGGCAGCACTTTCAATAATCATTATTATTATCTGCCTGTGTGTGCACGCAGCGCCTTGCCCTTTGCTTGCCTTAATGTGTGTGTGACTAGCATGTTATTACCTATTCTGCATAGCTATTATGCAGATATAACAACCTTGGCCAGGTGTTCCACCTGTGTGTGTGTGTGTGTCTCTCCACCATGCTTTTCCTTATTGTGTGTGTATATAATGT
>JAEIHA010000825.1:0-21903 GCA_018904595.1 Zaprionus indianus | reverse complement strand
CATAATAAAAGGGGAAAATGAGTGCAAGCGCAAAAAATCGAATCTTTTTGTTATGCCCATATTCGATGGGAAAGCTTGACCACTTTGAGAATTCATTTCATATGAATGAGACCTGCATATGTTATGAGGAGACATCCCCTTGATCTACCACACTGCAATAACAAGCAAACCCGCCCCAAATACATGTACAATAGTATCACCCAAGTCAATGTTCACCCACGCAAAACCATTTAATTGTGTCCACTAGGAAGATTTTAAATACATAAACGTACGCTACAACAAAAAAATTTCAAAAGTTAAAGTCAAATTTCATATGAAATGAAGTTAAATACCATTTGGGAATTTATTTTGATCAAAAAATTTACAAACTAGATTCAATTTCATGATGTTAAATCGCATATCAATAAAATTTCATATGTGAAAAATTTGTTTGACAAATTTCAAAGACAGAATTTCATATCAATGAAGTCAAATCTATAACATATGAGAAGTCAAGTTTTCCATTGACTCTAATAATTAATCAATTTTAATGTATTTCATGTAAAATACACTTTAAATAACTTCAATATTTTGCCATCTCATATATATAAATAAAATTGCTCGGAAGACAATACTCCCCAGTCAATGAAATTTCACTTTTCGAGCAACATCACTCTACCTATAAGATGTTTTTGTCACGCCATCCGCAAACTGGTCAAGAACCATAGAAAATTCAAAATTTCATGATTTTATATGAAATTTCACATATGATAACTTCTCACAACTAAAAATTGATTTAACTTCTTTTCCTTTCATATAAATTAATATAAGAAAAATTTCATAGAGAAATAAAAAAGTTGAAAAGATTTCATATGACATAAGTGGAGTCAGAATTTCATATGAAATAAAGTAAACTCACAAACATATAAAAATTTCATTTAAAAAAATTTTTAAACTGTTAAAATTTTCGATTGACTCCGACTACTTTATCAATTTTCATGTATTTCATGTAAAATACACTTTTAAATAAGTTCATTATTTTTGCCATAATATATTTAAATAACATTGCCACCAAGGCAACACTCCACAGTCAATGAAATTTCGCTTTTGCGCAACGGTAAAATTTCATATAAAATCATGAAAATTTGAATTTTCTCATGGAAAATTTGACCAGTTTGCGGAAGGCGTGACAAAAAACCTCTATAGGTAGAGTGATGTTGCGCAAAAGTAAAATTTCATTGACTGTCGAGTGTTGTCTTCCCGGGAATAATATTTAAAAATATGATAGCAAAAATAATGAAGTTATTTAAAGTGTATTTTACATGAAATACATTAAAAAATGACAGAGTAGTCAGAGTCAATCGAAAATTTGACCAGTTGAAAAATTTTTCAAATGAAATTTTCATATGTTTTGTGAGTTTACTTTATTTCATATGAAATTTGACTCCACTTATGTCATATGAAATCTTTTCAACTTTTATTTTCTATGAAATTTTTCTTATATTAATTTATATGTAAGGAAAAGAAGTTAAATCACTTTTAGTTGTGAGAAGAATATATGTGAAATTTCATATAAAATCATGAAAATTTGAATTTTCCCATGGAAAATTTGACCAGTTTGCGGATGGCGTGACAAAAAACCTCTATAGGTAGAGTGATGTTGCGCGAAAAGTAAAACTTCATTGACTGTGGAGTGTTGTCTTCCCGGCAATAATATGAAATTTTTCATATATTAATTTATATGTAACGAAAAGAAGTAAAATCACTTGATTTGTGAGAAGAATATAGGTAAAATTTCATATAAAATCATGAAATTTTAAATTTTCTTATGGAAAATTTGACCATTTTGTGATGTTGCTCAAAAGTGAAATTTCATTGACTGTGGAATGTTGTCTTCCCGGCAATGTTATGTTATTTATATATATGAAGTTATTTAAAGTGTATTTTACATGAAATACATTAAATTTGATAAATTATTAGGAGTCAATGGAAAACTTGACCACTTTGAAAACTTTTTCATATAAATGTTCATATGTTATGTGATTTAACTTCATTTCATATGAAATTTGTCTTTGGAAATTGCCAAATAAATTTTTCATATGAAATTTTATTGATATGTGATTTAACTTCATTTCATATGAAAATTGAATCTATCTTTGCAAATTTGACAAAAAAAAAATTTCTTATGAGATTTAATTTTATTTCATATGAAATTTGACTTAACTTTTGAAATTTGACAAACAAATTTTTCATATCTTATGTGAGTTAGCTTCATTTCATATAAAATTTGACTTCACTTTATTTTATAAGAAATTTTTCTTAACTTTTATTACGAAGGCAAAAATAATTAAGTTATTTAAAGTGTATTTTACATGAAATACATAAAACTTGATAAAGTTGTCTAAGACCATTGAAAATTTGACCAGTTTAAAAATTTTTTCAAATGAAATTTTCATATGTTTTGTAAGTTTACTTCATTTCATATTAAATTTGACTCCACTTATGTCATATGAAATCTTTTCAACTTTTATTTTCTATGAAATTTTTATACCCTTCGACCATTGAAAATGGTCAAAAAAGAGTATACTAACTTTGTGCAAATGTATGTAACAGGTAAAAGGAGGCGTGGGAGACCCCACAAAGTATATATATTCTTGCTCAGGATCACTAGCCAAGTCGATTAAGCCATGTCTGTCTGTCTGTCCGGATGTCTGGATGTCTGGATATCCGGATGAACACACAGATCGCAGCTATTATAAAAGCTAGAGACACCAAATTTGGCATGAAGGTTTCTGTTTATCCGGGACAGGTGAAGTTTATTTCAAATGTTGGGTGCCACGCCTCCCGCCCACGCAAATCAATAATTTCATCTTTTTAGCTGATTTGCGAGCGACATATAAAAGATACAACATTCTGAGTAAGACTATACTTAGCTAATTATAATACCAACATAACGTCAAAATTCCAATCCGATCGGACAACAAACACAGAAGTTATTAAACAAAAACCTTGTTCGCTTTGATTTTGTATACAGACCAGCAAGCTGTGACGTCATTGCAATGCTCATGTAGGAAAGAAAAGGAAAGAGAATGCGAGCGCGTAGCGTCATCTGTTGTTCTTCTTTTCTATGCACATGCATTTTTTGCATTCAAACGTACACACACACATACATACATTTGTGTTTGACCAATAACATGATACACGCATATACACGTATTCATACACAGACGCATATAAAGGCTTATGTTACGATATTTCTATTAAGTAGAAGTATTGTACAATTATTGACTCTTTACGTTTCAAAAAGGTCGAAGGGTATCCCACTGTCGCGTGCCGCTCGACTGTTGCTCTTGTTCTTATATTAATTTATATGTAAGGAAAAGAAGTTAAATCACTTGAGTTGTGGGAAGAATATAGGTAAAATTTCCTATAAAATTATGAAAATTGGAATTTCCTTATGGAAAATTTGTTCAGTTTGCGGAAGGCGTGACAAAAACCTCTAAAGGTAGAGTGATGTTGCGCAACAAGTAAAATTTCATTGACATGAGAGAGTTGTCTTTCCGGCAATGTTATTTAAATATGTGAAGGCAAAAATAATGAAGTTATTTAAAGTGTATTTTACATGAAATATATGAAAATTGATAAAGTAGTCGGAGTCTATCAAAAATTTTACCAGTTTAAAAATTTTTTTCAAATGAAATTTTCATATGTTTTGTGAGTTTACTTTATTTCATATGAAATTTGACTCCACTTATGTCATATGAAATCTTTTCAACTTTTATTTTCTATGAAATTTTTCTTATATTAATTTATATGTAAGGAAAAGAAGTTAAGTCACTTGAGTTGTGAGAAGAATATAGGTAATATTTCATATAAAATCATGAAAATTTGAATTTTCCCATGGAAAATTTGACCAGTTTGCGGATGGCGTGACAAAAAACCTCTATAGGTAGAGTGATGTTGCGCGAAAAGTAAAACTTCATTGACTGTGGAGTGTTGTCTTCCCGGCAATAATATGAAATTTTTCATATATTAATTTATATGTAACAAAAAGAAGTAAAATCACTTGATTTGTGAGAAGAATATAGGTAAAATTTCATATAAAATCATGAAATTTTAAATTTTCTTATGGAAAATTTGACCATTTTGTGATGTTGCTCAAAAAGTGAAATTTCATTGACTGTGGAATGTTGTCTTCCCGGCAATGTTATGTTATTTATATATATGAAGTTATTTAAAGTGTATTTTACATGAAATACATTAAATTTGATAAATTATTAGGAGTCAATGGAAAACTTGACCACTTTGAAAACTTTTCATATAAATGTTCATATGTTATGTGATTTAACTTCATTTCATATGAAATTTGTCTTTGGAAATTGCCAAATAAATTTTTCATATGAAATTTTATTGATATGTGATTTAACTTCATTTCATATAAAAATTGAATCTATCTTTGCAAATTTGACAAAAAAAAAATTTCTTATGAGATTTAATTTTATTTCATATGAAATTTGACTTAACTTTTGAAATTTGACAAACAAATTTTTCATATCTTATGTGAGTTAGCTTCATTTCATATAAAATTTGACTTCACTTTATTTTATAAGAAATTTTTCTTAACTTTTATTACGAAGGCAAAAATAATTAAGTTATTTAAAGTGTATTTTACATGAAATACATAAAACTTGATAAAGTTGTCTAAGACCATTGAAAATTTGACCAGTTTAAAAATTTTTTCAAATGAAATTTTCATATGTTTTGTAAGTTTACTTCATTTCATATTAAATTTGACTCCACTTATGTCATATGAAATCTTTTCAACTTTTATTTTCTATGAAATTTTTATACCCTTCGACCATTGAAAATGGTCAAAAAAGAGTATACTAACTTTGTGCAAATGTATGTAACAGGTAAAAGGAGGCGTGGGAGACCCCACAAAGTATATATATTCTTGCTCAGGATCACTAGCCAAGTCGATTAAGCCATGTCTGTCTGTCTGTCCGGATGTCTGGATGTCTGGATATCCGGATGAACACACAGATCGCAGCTATTATAAAAGCTAGAGACACCAAATTTGGCATGAAGGTTTCTGTTTATCCGGGACAGGTGAAGTTTATTTCAAATGTTGGGTGCCACGCCTCCCGCCCACGCAAATCAATAATTTCATCTTTTTAGCTGATTTGCGAGCGACATATAAAAGATACAACATTCTGAGTAAGACTATACTTAGCTAATTATAATACCAACATAACGTCAAAATTCCAATCCGATCGGACAACAAACACAGAAGTTATTAAACAAAAACCTTGTTCGCTTTGATTTTGTATACAGACCAGCAAGCTGTGACGTCATTGCAATGCTCATGTAGGAAAGAAAAGGAAAGAGAATGCGAGCGAGTAGCGCCATCTGTTGTTCTTCTCTTCTTTTCTCTGCACAGGCATTTTTTGCATTCAAACGCACACACACACATACATACATTTGTGTTTGACCAATAACATGATACACGCATATACACGTATTCATACACAGACGCATATAAAGGCTTATGTTACGATATTTCTATTAAGTAGAAGTATTGTACAATTATTGACTCTTTACGTTTCAAAAAGGTCGAAGGGTATCCCACTGTCGCGTGCCGCTCGACTGTTGCTCTTGTTCTTATATTAATTTATATGTAAGGAAAATAAGTTAAATCACTTGAGTTGTGGGAAGAATATAGGTAAAATTTCCTATAAAATTATGAAAATTGGAATTTCCTTATGGAAAATTTGTTCAGTTTGCGGAAGGCGTGACAAAAACCTCTAAAGGTAGAGTGATGTTGCGCAACAAGTAAAATTTCATTGACATGAGAGAGTTGTCTTCCCGGCAATAATATTTAAAAATATGATAGCAAAAATAATTAAGTTATTTAAACTGTATTTTACATGAAATAAATAAAGTAGTCGGAGTCAATTGAAAATTTGACCAGTTGACAAATTTTTCAAATGAAATTTTCATATGTTTTGTGAGTTTACTTCATTTCATATGAAATTTGACTTCAGTTTATTTCATATGAAATCTTTTCAACTTTTATTTTCTTTGAAATTTTTCATATATTAATTTATATGTAACGAAAAGAAGTTCACTTAAGTTGTGAGAAGAATATAGGTGAAATTTCATATAAAATCATGAAATTTTAAATTTTCTTATGGAAAATTTGACCATTTTGTGATGTTGCTCAAAAAGTGAAATTTCATTGACTGTGGAATGTTGTCTTCCCGGCAATGTTATGTTATTTATATATATGAAGCCAAAAATAATGAAGGTTATTAAAGTGTATTTTACATGAAATACATTAAATTTGATAAATTATTAGGAGTCAATGGAAAACTTGACCACTTTGAAAACTTTTTCATATGAAATTTTCATATGTTATGTGATTTAACTTCATTTCATATGAAACTTGTCTTTGGAAATTGCCAAATAAATTTTTCATATGAAAGTTTATTGATATGTGATTTAACGTCATTTCATATGAAAATTGAATCTTATTCGAGTTGTGCAGATCGCGAGGTTTTGTTTGTTTCAAAAGTGTTCTGCACGTAGGCAGGCGAATTAAAAGTGAATGGGATAAGCGACGATTAGTCGCGACATTTCATATTATGTTCTTATTCATATTTGTTGCATACAAGCAACATCTGTTTAGCAACATGATGCGTTGCATACAAGCAACATCTGCTTAGCAACATGATGCGTTGTACATACATACATATCTATATTTTTGTTTACATATAGACATGGCTCACTTGGGCAAGGAGCAAAACCAATCTTCATCAGCACGGCATTTAGTTTCTCGTTCCATTCACGCCCACTTTGTTTCAAGCCATACAAAGATTTGTGAAGCCTCAGAACGCGTCCTGGAAACTGTTCGTCTACGAAGCCTTCGGGTTGCCGCATGTAGACCTCGTCGTGCAAGTTACTGTTTAAATACGCTGACGATACATCCATCTGATGCATGAACATGAACAAGGTCAACCAATGACCACGTTTTGTTTGCTTGCAAGCTATTCATCTCCTTCTGCAGAGATGCTTTCCATGAATCGCTTTGATCCGAGTTCAACGCTAAGTAGTTAAGCTAGTTAGTAAGAGAACACATGAAGTGTGCTAAAATGTTAAGAGAAAACGATCGGCAAATGCCGACGGCGAATTCGGGGAGTGTGGTCGGACTGTGGCCCACTCTCACTTGTAAAAATAGATTTACTCTCGTTTGTGCACTGAAGCCAACTACTCGTGTTGAATTAAAATTATTGAAGCCGAACTCCGCGTCCTTTTATTTAAATAGTATTATCTTTGTTTCGATTTCTCTAAAAACTCTTAGAGAATTTTCATTGGCGCCCGAGCAGGGACTTGAGATTCGGTTAATATTAGATAAAATTATATCGGCAGTAGTTGGCTTCGCGCGTCGTGTGTGAAATTAAATCAAAAAAAAGTGAACGTTTTGCTGGACTGAGGTGTGCGCCAAAGAAGTCGTCAACGTTGGACAATAAATGGAAGCCAGTCATCGCTCTATGTCTATCGATTCCCTAGACAGCCTACAGGTATTTAGTATCAAAAATTGAGCAAGTCTTGTTGATTGAAACGACGAAATTGTCGACATAAATATATGAGTACATAATCGCATGTACTAAGCAGCTCAAATTTTGATACTTATTCTTTAAATATTGCATGCAAGCAGTGTACCTGCATATGTATATACGTGTGTACGTGATCGCTTCTACACACATCGATACATTTGTACATACATACATTTAAACATATGAGCAACTAACCCCATCAACAAAGTATCATTAAAAACAATAAATACAAAAGGCCTTACGTTGCATTTCTTTAAATAGATAGTACTAACCTGCTTGCATGAATAATATTAAACTAAAATAAACAAACGGCAACATCGTTTATTTTTTATTTGTTGTATACATATACTGGCATTATTACTGATCTTCTTGTGGCGCGTTCACTTTGGAACGTTGACCCCGGTTTACAGATAAGCTCATAATTTTCGTGTTCACTTTCGCTTGCATTTCTGGACAGCGGTATTTTATTACCCCGCACCCCGCGTTTTGCATTGCTGCCAACAACCGTAGTTACAGCAAATCTGTTAGTTATCTCTCTTCGTTTGATTCCCGTTCGTTCGTCTTACATACAGCATTGAGTGCGTGTGTTTGGTAATTACATTCTTACATTCTCGCTCCCCCGCACCCCGCATTTATATTGCTGCCTACAACATTAACTGCTCTTTAGTTCCGAATCTCTCGGAAATTTCGTTTGTTTGTGCACACAACACATAGGGTGTATGCGTGTAATAGTTCAGACCAGTTAATTGGCTTGTGTAGGTAGTATCGCTGCGAGGGTAGCTTATAAAGTTTCGATATTTGAGTAAGGTATACATATATTCTTTAAAATGTCTGAGTCCGAGAAACCATGTACCGAAAAATTGCCGAGTTCTAAAGGTAGTGCAAAACTCGCGTTGTGTCTGCAAAGATACGATAAGGTGAGTGCTGATATTGCTCGTATGCAATTAGCAATAAAAACCAAAGCAACTTCTGCAGACAGAACAGAGTTAACGTGTAGATTAGAACTTTTGGAAGGGTATATAGAGAAGGCAATGAATCTTCAAGCCGAATTAGACAATTTAAACCCTCTTAACGAACATAGGGAGCAGTTAGAAGAATTGTGTGTCATCACAAAGGCATTATACCTAAATGCAATAAAGCCAGAAACAGAGGTTAAACATATTTGCTCCGCAAGTTCGAGCCAGCGTTCGCAGCTGCCGAAAATGCGTTTGCCAACATTCAATGGTAAGCATTCGGAGTATAGAAATTTTATGTGCCTTTTCGAAAGCTTAGTTCACAATGACACTTCTCTAACTAATGTCGAGAAGTTCAATCATCTGGTGTCTTGTTTATCAGATGAGGCATTGGGGGTAGTTAAGCCGTATCAGTTGACGGATTGTAACTATCCTAAGGCAATTGCAAGCCTCAATGCAGTATATGACAATAAATGTCTTATATTCTTTGACACTGTTTCACAGTTATTCGACATACCTAGCATGACAAAACCATCTGCATCGAGCTTGAGATCGATAATAGATACGGTGTCTGCTATATATGCGTCGTTGTCGTCGTTGGGGAACGACAAAGATATTGCTAACGCAATGATTATTCATATGGTCATGGCGAAAGTAGACCATACTACCAAGTCTCGTTTTGAGGAGCAGCTGGATTATGATACACTGCCGTCTTGGGAAGATTGTGCTAGACAACTAAATAAGAGATACCAGTATTTGTCAGCAGAAGAGTCAACTCGAGACAAAACAAAGTCACGAATTGAACACAAGAAACCCCAACATTCCAAATCGTCCTTCGCTTGTGCTGAAGGAGGACGCACTTCATCGCTTGTGTGCATATTTTGCAAATCGGAAACGCACAACATTTATTCTTGTCCGTCGTTTGCTGCCGTCTCAGTTATGCAGCGTTTTGAATTCGTCAAGGCCCAAAAGTTATGTCTCAATTGCCTGGTCACAGGGCACATAGTTTCAAAATGCAAAGCATCAAAATGTAGAGTATGTTCAAAGCCTCACCATTCCTTGCTTCACAGGTATAATACACCTGTTCAAGGTGAGACACCTTCTACTCACCAAACTGCTTCAGATGCATATTTGGGACATGTGCTTAATAATGAGCAAGTCGTTCTTGCAACAGCCATCGTGAATGTTAAAGATAGATTCGGTCAGTGGCATCCAGCCAGAGCCTTACTTGATAGTGGCTCCCAAATAAACTTGATGTCTGAAAGCATGGCTCAATTACTACGACTCAAGCGGGAACCAACATCCCTAGCTATCTCAATGGTTGGTGGTGCAACAGTCGATAGCAAGAACAAGATATGCGTCTCTATTCAATCGCGTCTCAATTCACATGCGTTTTCCGCTGACTGTTGGGTTCTAAAATCAATTTCCACGACTCAACCTGGGCAGTCAATTGCCACATCAAGTTGGAAAATACCCAAGAATCTTAATCTGGCAGATCCAGAGTTTTATAGGCCTGGTAAAGTGGATATTCTCTTGGGCGCAGAATTGTTTTACGACTTGTTATGCGTTGGACAAATAAAATTACGTTCAGAACTTCCCATTATGCAAAAGACGCTGCTGGGTTGGATAGTAGCGGGAAAATACACTGAACAAGTACCTCGTCGTCAGTTCAGTGGGTGTTCAATAGCTCAAAATAATAATTGTTCTCTCGACTCCTTAGTCACCCGTTTCTGGGAATTGGATCAATGTCCAATTGAGTCGAAGGCTGTTCGCCAAACAGCTGAACAACAGGCGTGTGAGCTGTATTTCAAGAAAACTGTCAAACAGTTATCTTCCGGTCGCTTTGAAGTCAAGCTTCCTTTCAAGACCAATCCAAAGGTTCTCGGTCTGTCCTTTCAAACTGCTGAAAGGCGTTTTCTACAACTTGAGCGCAAATTATCAAAGGATGCAATCCTGCGAAACATGTACCATGACTTCATGAAAGAATATCTCGATTTAGGACACATGTCCATTCTGAAGTCTGCTCCTCTAGAACAGCATTACTTTATTCCTCATCAATGCGTTCTTAGACCTGAAAGTACCTCTACCAAGCTTCGTGTAGTTTTCGACGCCTCTAGCAAGACGTCAACAGCTGTTTCACTTAATGAAACACTAATGGTGGGGCCAACAATTCAGAGGGAGCTGTATTCAACTTTGATCAATTTTCGATTAAATAAATATGCCGTGACTGCTGACATTTCCAAAATGTACAGGCAGATAAATGTCTCTGAAGAAGACAGAAAGTTCCAGCTGATTTTGTGGAGAGAAAACACTTCACAAAATATACAGGCATACAAGTTGAATACCGTTACATATGGTACAGCATCCGCACCGTTTCTGGCAATACGCTGCCTGTTTGAGCTTGCCGACATACATGCACAATCACATCCGATTGGATCAGATGTGATCAAAAAGTGTTTTTATGTAGATGATATGCTGGCAGGGGCAGACAGTGTAAAAGAATTAAACATAATGTGCAAGGAAGTTCGTGAAATATTGGAGTCAGGAGGTTTTCCACTAGCCAAGTGGGCATCCAATCACAGCATTCAAGTTTCTAACACTGACTCTAGCGAAGAAGTTACTCTCAAAATTGAGGAACAGAGTGCAGTGAAAACTCTTGGAATGCGTTGGGAACCTCAAGAGGATATTTTTAAATACCATCTTGATGTAGATAGTTTCGCATCGCTAAAACCAACAAAACGTAATATGTTGTCCATAGCTTCTCGTTTATTTGACCCACTCGGTTTGCTGTGTCCGATTATAACAAAGGCCAAAATTTTACTACAGGAGTTGTGGAGGCTCAAGATAGATTGGGATGAGACCATTCCTATGAGTCTTCACACAGCATGGCAGAAGTTTACCATGACATTGCGAGATTTGCATAAGATCCATATTCCTCGATATGTGTGTCTTTCAGTCTATGACCATGTTCAAATTCATGGTTTTGCAGACGCCTCCAGTTATGCATATGGATGTTGCATATATGTACGAACTGCCAACAATCAAGACGTTGGCATTACGTTGCTTACGGCAAAGTCTAGGGTAGCTCCACTTAATGTGAAAACCATACCTCGACTAGAGCTATGCGCAGCACTTTTGCTGGCCAAGCTGTGGCATCAAATCTCTCCAACCATGTTAAAATTCAATATCGAAAGCGTGAATTTCTGGTCAGATTCACAGGTTACCCTATATTGGTTAGAGCGTGAGTCTGGCACGTTGGGTACATTTGTGGCAAACAGAGTTGCTGAAATCCAAGAGCTGTCAAATGGTGTTGTTTGGCGTCATGTTCCAACAGACGCCAACCCTGCTGATCTGGTATCTAGAGGAACTGATATAAACGAAATTGGAAACTCGTTGTGGTTTAAAGGGCCAAGTTTTTTGATGGAAGAAAAGGACCAATGGCCACAACTTCATCAGTTCCAGATAGCGTCAATCCTGAAAACTTCGGAAGATAAAAAGGGTGTGACGGTTGGCACACTAGCGGAAGTTCCGCATAATTGTCTTGTGGAGTTGATACATCGTCACTCCAATTTTGCCAAATTAATTCGAATAGTAGCATATATACTTCGCTTTTGTTTCAAACGGCTCAGAACAGATTCTCTTGTCGTATCGGCATTAGAAAGGAAAATTTCATTCCTTAAATTAATCGGCGCAGTACAAAGAAGTACATTTAGGAATGAATTGAAACTGATGGAAAAATCAGCAGTCTTAGCACCTATGTTTCAATCGCTAAATCCGTTCGTAGACAAATTTGAAAATAATGGCCTGAAATTTGAACTCATTCGGGTAGGAGGTCGTTTATTACATGGCCCTCTCTCATATGAGGCTAAGTTCCCCTTTTTACTGACAAAGGATTCTGCCTTTGCGCAACTCTTTGTCAAAGACTTGCATCTTAGGCACTACCATGCAGGTGCAAAGGTGCTAGTTGGCTTATTAAGGCAGCAAGTTTGGGTGGTGAATGCACGTAGCTTATGTACTTCAGTTGTGAGAAACTGCGTACACTGCTTCAGGTACAAGCCAAAATTATTGGGGCAAATAATGGGAAATTTGCCAGCCGACCGTCTCCGAGAAGGCCGCCCTTTTAGAGTTTCTGGTGTAGACTTTTGTGGGCCATTTTACGTCAGCTATAGGATCAGGGGGAGACCCCCTGTAAAAACGTATGTTGCCGTTTTTATTTGTTTCGCCTCAAAAGCAGTTCACTTGGAACTTGTCACAGACCTGTCCACTGATTCCTTCTTGAATGTCTTTAAAAGGTTCATTGGGAGGCGAGGACTACCCGAGACGATGTTCAGCGACAATGCGACGAACTTCGTGGGAGCGAGCAACGTGCTGAAGGAGCTGCAGACGGCATTCCTGGAGAGCAAGGAGCGACTGATCGGTTACGCAGCGGAGCGAGGGGTGCACTGGAAGTTTATTCCCCCTCGAGCACCGCACTTCGGGGGACTGTGGGAAGCAGCGGTGAAGGCCGCCAAGCACAGGCTGGTGCGAGGAGCGGGCAATGCGAACCTAACGCCGGACGAGTTGAGCACGCATCTGGTGGACGTCGAAGCGTTGCTCAACTCCAGACCACTGCTCATAGACAGCACCGATCCCAACGATGGCGAAATCATAACACCGGGACACCTACTCATCGGGCAGCCTTTGCTTGCGCTGCCGCAAGGATCAGGACCAGAAGAGTCGAGCAACAAGCCAGGACCCGCGTACTTGAAGCGGTGGCAGCAGTTGTCGGCGCTCAGACTGCACTTCTGGCGCAAGTGGTCCAGAGACTACCTGCTCAGTCTGCAGCAGCGAACACAGTGGACCAAAGGCGAGGCCAATCTGGCGGAAGGGGCGGTCGTTATGGTGCACGACGACAACACACCCCCGCAACGATGGATCACCGGGCGCGTAACGCGCATAATCTCAGGGGACGACGGCAAGGTTCGGGTAGTGGAACTAAAAACACCAGCAGGCGCAATTAGGCGCCCAATTCACAAGCTGGCACTGCTCCCGAATTGTTGAAGACCGGAGCTCGTCAACGGGGCCGGAATGTTGGAGCTGAACATAACATAAGTAGTTAAGCTAGTTAGTAAGAGAACACATGAAGTGTGCTAAAATGTTAAGAGAAAACGATCGGCAAATGCCGACGGCGAATTCGGGGAGTGTGGTCGGACTGTGGCCCACTCTCACTTGTAAAAATAGATTTACTCTCGTTTGTGCACTGAAGCCAACTACTCGTGTGGAATTAAAATTATTGAAGCCGAACTCCGCGTCCTTTTATTTAAATAATATTATCTTTGTTTCGATTTCTCTAAAAACTCTTAGAGAATTTTTTTTTTTTTCTTTTTTCCCTTTTTTTTTTTCATACCCCAGGGGGTTTTTCTTTGTCCACTTTTTTTTTTTTTTAATTATTTTTTTTTTTTTTTTTCTACACCTTTTTTTTTAGCCGGCCTGGTAATATATTTATTTCCCCTTCTCCTCTTTTTTTCTTTTTTTCTTTTCCCCCCCCCCCCATTTTTTTTGTGGGGGGGTGTGGGCAACGGGGTCTTTTTTTTTATTTTTTTTGTTGGTAAAAAATTTTGAAAAGCGCCCCCCACTTTTTTCCGGCCTTTTTGCCCTTTAAAGCTTTTTTTTTTTTACCACTTTGATTTTCGGATAGCGCTTTGAATTCTTTAAATTTCTCGAAAATTTCATCACGCGATTTCAAAAAATACACGGATACATATCGCGACTTATCATCGATAAAGGTTGCAAAGTACCTTGACCCACCAATAGACTTTTTGTTCATTGGGCCGCAAATGTCAGAATGCACCAAATCCAGAATTTCAGTGGCACGGTTTTCACTGGATTTTGGAAATTTCTTCACGCATATTTTACTTTTCGCGCATGTCTCACAGACAATGTCATTGCCGAAGCTAGTTTTTAAACCGATCACCATATTCTGTTTAACCATTTTATTGAGGCTGCCGAAATTTAAATGTCCATATCTACTATGCCACAACTGCGACGCGTTTGTTTGTGCAGTCAAACATTTATTTTCGGTACTTTCAAATATAAATAGATTTTCGTGTCTCTTTGCCTCAAGCACGACAGTGCCATCACTCTCGATCACGCTCGCATTTCTTTTTGTGAAGTTCACTCTAAATCCGTTATCAATTGCCTTAGCGACAGACATAACATTACATTGTAGTTCTTTTACGTAGAGAACATCAACCAATTTAATCACGAACTCACGCCATACTACCCGAACAGTACCACGGCCTTCGGACTCAATGTATTTATTGTCAGCAAATAGTATGCGTTCCTTGTGCTCTGAATAATCGGTAAAGCACGATCGCTCACGGCACAAATGTGCAGTTGCACCACTATCAACGCACCACACGCTTTTTGCAATTTCGTTTTTATGCGAACTTAAGCACACAGCAGAATATGATTTTTCTCTCGCGCCACTCTCTTTGTTCTCTGTATTCTTTCTCTCATTGCACTTCGCAGCAACATGCCCTCTCTTTCCACATGACCAACACTGTATTGGCCTTTTCCCGTTATAACTGTTATTTTTCTTTTTGTCTTTAGGTTTTTCGTTTTCTGTGCGAACCGAATATGCACTTTTTTCACAGTTATCATCATTTTCAACATTTGCCTTATGGCGTTCACCTTCTTCTAACAGTTTTGACTTTAACTGTTCAAACGCAGGCAACTTGTCACGCGTTTGTATGGCTACTACGAAATGTTCAAATGATTTAGGCAAACTTGCCAACAACATTACAGCTTTTACAGGGTCTGGCAAGGTGATTTCAAGTTCACCCAATTTGTTAGTGATCTCCACAAAATTATTGACATAGTCCAATACACTGTCACCTTGCTGCATTCTTAACCGTAACAGCTTTTGGTATAACTGCACTTGTTTAATGGGACCATCGGGCATATGCACTTCTTTTAACTTGTTCCACGTTTGTAACGACGTTACGCAATTTTTAATATGGAGCAACTGAGATGGTTTCACATTTAAAATAATGCAGGCTCGTGCCTTTTTATCAGTTTTTTCCCATCCCATGGAATCAGGCGCCGCCTCAGGCTTAACACTATCGCCACTAACAACGTCCCACAGGTCTGACGTGACCAGCACACTTTGCATGGTCATAGACCAAACATCGTAATTGGACTCTCAGAGTTTGTCGATTTGAAATGATAAACTCATTGTTACGCGATTATTATGTCCGAATCACAAATCATAATAATGTTCAGTTATAAACTTTTTTTAATTGCACCACGCGCGGACCTGGGCCCATAACCTATTCGAGTTGTGCAGATCGCGAGGTTTTATTTGTGACTAACTTCAATGTTTCAAAAAGTGTTCTGCACGTAGGCAGGCGAATTAAAAGAGAATGGGATAAGCGACGATTAGTCGCGACATTTCATATTATGTTCTTATTCATATTTGTTGCATACAAGCAACATCTGTTTAGCAACATGATGCGTTGCATACAAGCAACATCTGCTTAGCAACATGATGCGTTGTACATACATACATATTTATATTTTTGACAAATCTATCTTTGCAAATTTGACAAAAAAAAAAAATTCTTATGAGATTTTATTTTATATTATATGAAATTTGACTTAACTTTTGAAATTTGACAAACAAATTTTTCATATCTTATGTGAGTTAACTTCATTTCATATAAAATTTGACTTCACTTTATTTTATAGGAAATTTTTCTTAACTTTTATTACGAAGGCAAAAATAATTAAGTTATTTAAAGTGTATTTTACATGAAATACATAAAACTTGATAAAATTGTCTAAGACCATTGAAAATTTGACCAGTTTAAAAATTTTTCAAATGAAATTTTCATATGTTTTGTGAGTATACTTCATTTCATATTAAATTTTTATTTTCTATGAAATTTTTCTTATATTAATTTATATGTAAGGAAAAGAAGTTAAATCACTTGAGTTGTGGGAAGAATATAGGTAAAATTTCCTATAAAATTATGAAAATTTGAATTTCCTTATGGAAAATTTGTCCAGTTTGCGGAAGGCGTGACAAAAACCTCTATAGGTAGAATGATGTTGCGCAACAAGTAAAATTTCATTGACAAGAGAGTGCTGTCTTTCCGGCAATGTTATATAAAAATATGATAGCAAAAATAATTATGTCATTTAAAGTGTATTTTACATGAAATACATTAAAAATTGATAGAGTAGTCGGAGTCAATGGAAAATTTTAACAGTTTAAAATTTTTTTAAAAGAAATTTTCATATGTTTTGTGAGTTTACTTTATTTCATATGAGATTTGACTCCACTTATGTCATATGAAATCTTTTCAACTCTTATTTGCTATGAAATTTTTCTTCTATTAATTTATATGAAAGGAAAAGAAGTTAAATCACTTGAGTAGTGAGAAGAATATAGGTAAAGTTTTATATAAAATCATGAAAATTGGTATTTTTTTATGGAAAATTTGACCAGTTTGCGGATGGCGTGACAAAAAACCTCTATAGGTAGGGAGATGTTGCGCAAAAAGTAAAATTTCATTGACAAGAGAGTGGTGCCTTGCCGTCAATGTTATTTAAATATTTGATGGCAAAAATAATGAAGTTATTTAAAGTGTATTTTACATGAAATACATTAAAAATTGATAGAGTAGTCGGAGTCAACCGAAAATTTGACCAGTTGAAAAATTTTTCAAATTAAATTTTCATATGTTTTGTGAGTTTACTTCATTTCATATGAAATTTGACTTCACTTTATTTCATATAAAATCTTTTCAACTTTTATTTTCCATGAAATTTTTCTTATATTAATTTATATGTAACGAAAAAAAGTTAAATCACTTGAGTTCTGAGAAGAATATAGGTGAAATTTCATATAAAATCATGAAATTTTGAATTTTTTTATGCAAAATTTGACCAGTTTGCGGATGGCGTGACAAAAAACATCTATAGGTAGAGTGATGTTGCTCAAAATGTGAAATTTCATTTACTGTGGAGTATTGTCTTCCCGGCAATGTTATTTATATATATGATGGCAAAAATAATGAAGTTATTTAAAGTGTATTTTACATGAAATACATTAAAATTGATTAATTATTAGGACTCAATGGAAAACTTGACCACTTTGAAAATTTTTTCATATGAAATTTTCATAGTTTATGTGATTTAACTTCATTTCATATGAAATTTGTCTTTGGAAATTTGTCAAACAAATTTTTCATATGAAATTTTATTGATATGTGATTTAACTTCATGAAAATTGAATCTAGCTTTGCAAATTTGACAAAAAAAAATTTCAAATGATATTTAACTCCATTTCATTTGAAATTTGACTTAACTTTTGAAATTTTTTTTTTTTTGTTGTAGCGTACGTTTATTTATTTAAAATCTTTCCTAGTGGACAATAATTAAATGGTTTTGCGGGTGAACATTGACTTAAGTGATACTATTGTACATGTATTTGGGGCGGGTTTGAAATTTGCTTGTTATTGCTGTGGTAGGATCAAGGGGATGTCTCCTCACATAACATATGAAAATTTCATATGAAAAAATTTTCAAAGTGGTCAAGTTTCCCATCGAATATGGGCATAACAATGTCTTCGATTTTTGCGTTTGCACTCATTTTTCCCCCTTTTATTATGATGGCAAAAATAATTAAGTTATTTAAAGTGTATTTTACATGAAATTCATGAAAATTGATAAAGTTGTGGAAGTCAATTGAAAATTTGACCAGTTTAAAAATTTTTTCAAATGAAATTTTCATATGTTTTGTGAGTTTACTTCATTTCATATGAAATTTGACTCGACTTATGTCATATGAAATCTTTACAACTTTTATTTTCTATGAAATTTTTCTTGTATTATTTTATATGTAAGGAAAAGAAGTTAAGTCACTTGAGTTGTGAGAAGAATATAGGTAAAATTTCGTATAAAATCATGAAAATTTTAATTTTCTCATGGAAAATTTGACCAGTTTGCGGATGGCGTGACAAAAAACCTCTATAGGTAGAGTGATGTTGCGCAATAAGTAAAATTTCATTGACAAGAGAGTGTTGTCTTTCCGGCAATGTTATTTAAATATGTGATGGAAAAAATAATGAAGTTATTTAAAGTGTATTTTACATGAAATATATGAAAATTGATAAAGTTGTCGGAGTCTATCGAAAATTTTATCAGTTTAAAAATTGTTTCAAATAAAATTTTCATATGTTTTGTGAGTTTACTTCATTTCATATGAAATTTGATTTCACTTTATTTCATATGAAATCTTTTCAACTTTTATTTTCTATGAAATTTTTTCTTATATTAATTTATATGTAAGGAAAAGAAGTTAAATCACTTGAGTTGTGAGAAGAATATAGGTAAAATTTTATATAAAATCATGAAAATTGGTATTTTTTATGGAAAATTTGACCAGTCTGCGGATGGCGTGACAAAAAACCTCGATAGGTGAAGTTGCGCAAAAAGTAAGATTTCATTGACTGTGGAGTGGTGCCTTGCCGGCAATGTTATTTAAATATATGATGGCAAAAATAATGAAGTTATTTAAACTGTATTTTACATGAAATAAATAAAGTAGTCGGAGTCAATTGAAAATTTGACCAGTTGACAAATTTTTCAAATGAAATTTTTATATGTTTTGTGAGTTTACTTCATTTCATATGACATCTTTTCAACTCTTATTTTCTTTGAAATTTTTCTTATATTAATTTATATGTAACGAAAAGAAGTTAAATCACTTGAGTTGTGAAAAGAATATAGAATATTTCATATAAAATCATGAAATTTTAAATTTTCTTATGGAAAATTTGACCAGTTTGTGATGTTGCTCAAAAGTGAAATTTCATTGACTGTGGAGTGTTGTCTTCCCGGCAATGTTATGTTGTTTATATATATGAAGCCAAAAATAATGAAGTTATTTAAAGTGTATTTTACATGAAATACATTAAGTTTGATAAATTATTAGGATTCAATGGAAAACTTGACCACTTTGAAAACTTTTTCATATGAAATTTTCATATGTTATGTGATTTAACTTCATTTCATATGAAATTTGTCTTTGGAAATTGCCAAATACATTTTTCATATGAAATTTTATTGATATATGATTTAACTTCATTTCATATGAAAATTTAATCTATCTTTGCAAATTTGACAAAAAAAAAATTTCTTATGAGATTTAATTTTATTTCATATGAAATTTGACTTAACTTTTGAAATTTGACAAACAAATTTTTCATATCTTATGTGAGTTAACTTCATTTCATATAAAATTTGACTTCACTTTATTTTATAAGAAATTTTTCTTAACTTATATTACGAAGGCAAAAATAATTAAGTTATTTAAAGTGTTTTTACATGAAATACATAAAACTTGATAAAGTTGTCTAAGACAATTGAAAATTTGACCAGGTTAAAAAAGTTTTCAAATGAAATTTTCATATGTTTTGTGAGTTTACTTCATTTCATATGAAATTTGACTCCACTTATGTCATATGAAATCTTTTCAACTTTTATTTTCTATGAAATTTTTCTTATATTAATTTATATGTAAGGGAAAGAAGTTAAATCACTTGAGTTGTGAGAAGAATATAGGTAAAATTTCCTATAAAATTATGAAAATTGGAATTTCCTTCATATGAAATTTGATTTCACTTTATTTCATATGAAATCTTTTCAACTTTTATTTTCTATAAAATTTTTGTTAAATTTGTAAGGAAAAGAAGTTAAATCAGTGTAGTTGTGAGAATAATTGTTGGTTTGTTTGTTGTCGCAGCAGTAGCCCGGACGCGGAGAGTTATCAAAATGAGAGAAAGAAAAAGCGCGTACGTCTTCACCGTGTGAATGTTTATTAGAAAGAACTAAAGAACTAACATTTTGCTGTACTCTGTTAGAAACTTAACATAACATATTTTTAGCATTCAATCACCTAACATACATGCATCGGTAACATAAACGACGATTTTCGACACCCTTCCTCAATGCAAGCATGTTTACAAAAATTACTTCAAATTTAACAGTTTCGTAAACTCAACATGCTTCTTTTTCGAAAAATTCTTGGTTAGTATATCTGCGATCATATTATTTGTCGAAACGTACTGCAACATAACATGCCCTTCCTTAATGATTTCTCGCACAAAATGATATCGTATATCAATATGCTTGCTGCGCGAATGATGTACAGGATTCTTGGCCAATTCCTGCGCACTCAGGTTGTCACCATTTACAACTGTTGGGGTTTCATCTATACCGCATCCGACTTCAATGATAAGCCTGCGCATTACCAAAGCTTCCTTGCACGCCGCTGGTAATGCCATGTATTCAGCCTCAGTGCTGCTAAGTGCCACGCTCCGTTGTTTCTCCGATTTCCAGCAAATCGGACCACCAGCTAAGAAATATATATAGCCAGTATAGGACTTTCGGTCGACCTTGTCACCGCCCCAATCTGCGTCAACGAAACCTTCAAATGGTTTCCCACATTTCCAGTAGTGTAACCTGTAGTCTACTGTTGATGCCAGATAACGCAGAACATGCTTCACGCCTGCAAAATGCTCACTATGGGATTCCTGATTACGTTGAGCCAATTTTGCGATCGAGTACAAAATATCTGGTCGTGTTGTAAGAGCACATCAGCTCTCCAACCATTGATTGATACGTCGTCACGTCAATCCTTTTGCATTGAGTATTCTCGCACAACACCTGAGACCCTTCTTCCAATGGCGTAGCTGCCGGCCTGCAGCTCTCCATACCGCATCGCTTCAGTCAATCCTTGATATACTGCGAACTGCTAAGAGTTTCTCCCTCACGTAGAATTTCCATTATCAACACATTCAAAAGCTTTTGAAACGCTCGACTTTATGTTGATCAAATCCGCCTTAGATTTGCATGCTATAAGGAGATCATCAACATATACCAGGATTAACGATAAGTCACCTCTTGCCTCCTGTTTTTATAGGCATGGCTCATTGTCACACGGAACAAATCCAATTTTCCGTAATACGCTATCCAGTTTATAGTTCCATTCCCTTCCTGACTGCTTCAGTCCGTGTAACGCTTTCTTCAATAATAGAACCTTGTCCGATTGAGTGTCTTCTGCATAGCCCTGGGGTTGTTTCATATATACTACGTCCTTCTGATCGCTATTCAGGTATGCCGTGCATACATCCATCTGATGTAAATATAACTCCAACTCCGCTGCAAAGGCCAGAATGAATCGCATGCTCTCCAAACGACAAAACGGCGAGAACGTATCTTTATAGTTTACGCCATATTGCTGCAAACAACCTTTCGCAACCAACCGTATTTGCCCAAGTGCATCTCGCTTTAGGCTAAAGACCCAT
>JAEIHA010000823.1:0-21308 GCA_018904595.1 Zaprionus indianus | reverse complement strand
TTTAGCAGCATTCATGCGGAGAAAACCCATATAATATTTAAGAAATTTCTTATCGGATGCTTTATATATGTTTCTATATTTATTGATTCGATTTATTTTATTTATTCTTTCTTTTTATACCTTATATGAAATTATGAAAACAACATTGCATTCATTAGCATATTGAATTGTATGTTAATTTCATTAAAATCGGACCACTATAACATATAGCTGCCATAGGAACAATCGGCTGAAATAAGCTTTTTTGTAAAAGATCAGAAAAAATCGGAAAAAAATGAAGATAAAACCTGTAAGGATATTAAACGTTCGGCTTGCCAAGAAATGCCCTTCATTCTGTTTTTTTCTGCTGTAAGAGGCGTGCCACGCCCACTTTTGTCAAAATATGATAACAAAATGTTTAGTTTGATGTTAAAAGTGAACTGTTAAATTGTTTAAACATTGATGTATCATTTACCACAAAATGGGCGAAGCCACGCCCACCTTCTTTTTGAGTAAAATTGGTAATAGTTATATTAACCCAATGCAAAAAGCCGAAGTTGAATATCTCACTCCGTTCTTGAGATATTCATTTTAGCCAGTAAAACTGAAATATAACATGCAAAACCACGGTTGGGAACCTCTTGAAAAGGCACACTGTTTGCGAGCAAACCAGGGACGTCGCAACCGGGGGGTCAGCGGGGGCAGCTGCCCCCCAGAAATTTCAACGGAGGGGCAATATTATCATTTTGCCCCACCCCGTACATAATCAAAAGTCAGTTTTGTTAATCGAATTTTTCGTTAATAAAAAGTATTTATAAAAGTGATTATGCTACATCTTTTTAATACACACTTTTTAAACATACTCAAGTGTTCAGATTATCTGATGTTTAAAAATCATATGTAAAATAAAAGTTCACATAAAAAGTATAGCGCATTCTCATTTCCTAATACCAAAAAGTTCGTAAAAATCCTTTTTTTTTTTTAGAAACTCTAAATTTTTTTCTAGGTTTGCCCCCCCATGAACAATTTTGTTGCGACGTCCCTGGAGCAAACACAACTGGGGCTCAACTGCACTTTCGTTTCATTGTCTGTTTTATTTTTAATATATTTTTCTTATTTCTAATCCTATGCCCTACGTCCCTGCCTAGCACCGTGCACTGTTTCTCTAATTCCTAAGGTTTACGTTTCCCTGCCACACTTCGGTGCACTGGTTGATGCTGCTCTGTTTGCGCTTATAGATCAGTTGCTGCTGTCTCGCTTACTCCTTGCTTAGGTATGTGGATGGTGGTGGTTTTTGAGAAGAGCGAGCCGTATACCCTACACTGAAGCTAATGAGTCGTATGTGTTTGACTGATGTAAGACTGGCCTGACTAGCACATACCCTTCGCTGGTGACTTATAAAATAACTAACTGGAAAAAATATGGCTTAACTGCCTTAAAATAAATAAGCAGTCAATAACTTGTGAGGCTCAAAATTTGAGTCCCCACAGTAGATCGAATTATGCACTGCATAATGATCCTTTCAGGGTATTATGTTTGGACTACAATAAGCTCCAACACGTCATAGCTAGCACTAACTCTATCGCTGCTATGAAGCCCTTAATTCTTGCCTATCTAGCAAGTAATTAGTAATTAGTAGTTGTTAGTAATTATTGTAGTATTTTAATCTTCCTCGATATTCTATTCTATGTTTTTTCTTTTTTTTTTTCCTATTTGCATGCTGCGTTCTATCGCCTCTTCTTTTTTATTTTAGTTTCTCTCCATATCGCGTTAAGTTCTCCTCAACAAGCATCGGATTGGTGTCGTTGGACCACTTGAGAATACAGTCATTGTATTCAACGTCCAATAATATAATCAAATATAAGGTATAGTTTTTTTTTTTTTAAATCCCCAATATTTGAATGGTGCCAGAACAGCCTTATCAACGAACATGTACCATATGCTTAAAAACGTGTATTGAGTTTTCAAAATACAGCAAATGGGTATGCGGCTTTAGTGTTTATTGAGAAATTGCTTGAAGTAGTTGATCCTAAATCAAAAAAATGTTGAAAACAGTTTTTGGAAACATCTGCATATTATTTGCTATAGGAGATTTAAGTTCAGCCTTCGTTTGTTGTGAACTTTATAAAGTTTTGTTCCAACAGGAGTGTCGCAATTTGTACGGTGTTGCAGAAGAGAAATGTATAAACTCGTATATGTATAACTGCTTATTGACGCCTGTGGCATCGTATCAACAGTTTGTCAGTCAGTTCCACTTCGACTTTTTTAATGCAAAGGATAGAAAAGTACTTATGGATTGCATACATAAGATCAATACAAATAACGCGAGCCTTAAATATGTTGAACATTTGGTGGAAGATTGCCATTTGCGTATAGAGTCACTTACTTTGAATACCAATGAATCTACAGAGCTTTCTCACTTTCATGCCGTATCAAAGCAGGTGCCTTACATAAGCATGCTCAATATTAGAATGTTTAACAAGTGCTATCGAGTCAATTCAGTTGTTCCCCAATTCAAACACCTCGAAATGTTGGAAGTCAATATCTTTAATTCGGTTGATCTCAATGAATGTGAGGATTTCAGTTTTAAAGGAACTAAGCTTACTAAATTCCACATTTATCTGAACAAACCAAGCATTTTAAAGTATCCGAAATACACAAATTACTCCTTCGATCCTACATTTCTGAGTGATATGGAAAACGTGAAAGAATTCAAGCTCAATTGTGGATTAAAAGACTTTGAAGTTGAACTACCAATAGAAATGTTTCAAGGCTTGAGTAACTTAGAAGTACTTGCTTTGGAGAACTGCGTCTTCAACAATCTCTCTGTTGATCATTTTAAAAGCCTCACGACTTTGAGAGTACTGAACCTTAGCTACGTGCAGTTCGATGACTTTGATTGGTTGAGGTTTGTAATATTATTTATTATGATTACTTGATATTGAACAGTTCCCTTTTCAGCTCTGATACTCTGGCGAAACATGTGAGAATTCTCAAAATCGACTATATAAGCACCAAAGCGGGTAAAACATTTTTGGATAATGTTAAATACTTTGAAAAATATGAGAATCTTAATATTCTTGCCGTTAATCCACCGTTCCATATAACTGACTCCAAGAAATCTCGCTTTCCCACGTTCTGCATGGGACACTTTTGCGAATTATTTATCGATCGAGATGGCACCAAATGTCCCGATAACTGTCGTTGCATCTATTTATTTCCCGGATATAGTTTATTCATCGACTGTCACGGCACTGAGGTAGCGGCACAATTGAAGGCTCTGCCCAAATCAGATTTCGGTCCCTTATCTCTTGACTTATTCAATTCAAATCTTACCAAGTGGATAAATCCAAATATAGTTGGATATTCTAGCATAGAACAAATCGATGTGAATGCCAATCAACTCGACGATCTTCCTATTTCGAATTTACCTGAGAATTTAATCTACTTGGACTTATGTAAAAACAATTTGACATTTTTGAGCCCAGAAGTTCTTGAATATTTTAAGAAACGCAATGGTAGCCTGACGATTAGATTGTCGAATAATCCTTGGACTTGTGACTGCGATACTTTGGAGTTTCTACAATTTTTGAACAGCTTTCAAAATATGATAGAGGATTATAAATATGTTAAATGCGATGGAATGACACCCGCCTTAAAGCTTGACGAATGCCGGCTCCGAATCATTAAGTTAACGATTACCATAGCGATTTTGTCCGTTGCGGCCTGCGTGATAGCCTGTGTAATCATCTTCTGGTTCAGGGTATCCATTCTAATGTGGCTCTACGATCACAATATATTTGTCGATTGTATACTTCGCACAGCGGAAAACATTGAGTTTCACAAAAAATTCGATGCATTCCTGGCATTCTCTCACAAGAACTTAGACCTGATACCCGAATACGTGGATAAACTCGAGAATGGACGACGCAAGTTTAAGCTGTGCTTTTATCATCGCGATTGGCTTATCGGTGAATCAATACCCGCATGTATTCTTCAATCCATCGATGACTCCAAGCGTATCATTGTGCTAATGACTAAGGAGTTTGTAAAGTCATCCTGGGGTACCTTCGAGTTTCGCACTGCCATCAGGGCCACTTCGATGAATCGACAGAAACGGCTGATTATAATCGTGTACCCCGAGGTGGAAAACTTTGATGATCTTGACTTGGAGCTGAGGCTGTATTTGAAATTTAACACGTATTTGAAATTTAACACGTATTTGAAGAAAGATGATGGTGATTTTTGGAGAAAACTCATTTATGCAATGCCGCATAAGAAAATGAGTAAATAAAAGTATAAGCAGAGGTTTAAAGCTGGGTGATAATATAATAATTCTATATCTTTCCGAAGAACTATAACAAAAAATACTTTAAGCAATCAACTGTCTAGAAAACATTTCATCATTTGTATAATAAATTATATACTATGAAAAGCAGTTTATCTGATATTTATTTAGGATTATTTTTATGAATTTTAGTATTAATATCTGCACTCTTAATACCAAAGTAAAGCATGAAAGTAACATGTTGCAGAAGAGATTGTAGAGAATTTTGTGTTGGGAATTATAAGTAAACTTGCAACGGAATTTTAACGTTGACCGAAGGGTGTTTTAGTGTATCTTTCCTTATACCCTTGCAGAGAGTATATTAATGATATTAATAATGGTCAGAAGTTTCCAACGCATCATGGGATATATCTCTTCATGAAGTGTATAAATTTTGATTCAGCATCACCATCAGGAATGCTAGTGGTGTCTGTTTGTCCGTTCGCTTGTTTGTCCGTCTGTCCGTTTGTCTGTACGACCATTCTTCCGAGCGTTCGTCCGTCCGTTATTTATCTTAGTATTGCCACCAAATCGGATTTCTAAAATTTAAAGATGCAAAAGGAACAATCGGTAAAATTTCAGTTTTTTGTATGAAGTAAAATCAGTATCAAGTAAAGTCAGACATATTATATATACCATACCATACAACTCTGCACCATTATATATAACTAGTATTGGAACAATAGGAGTATATAAAAACTTGTAAGGGTATAAAACATTCAGCCTGCCAAAAGTTGATTTTTCTTTCTTGTTGTTACCCTAAATTCGCTAAAAATACAAAATCTAACTGAATGAAACTGCAAATGTGTTATGAGAATATGTTGCAGAATCTACAATTTAGATAGATGCGCTGAATAGTAAATATTTTGCAGTTGAATTTTGAGCAGATTATTTACGATTTTTCACTGAGGTCAACAGTTTTGACCCCCCTCCCTCTTCGAGTGCACAGTGAATTATTCAAACCGAGTGAGTGAAGTGTGTGCGGGTGTTTTTTTGAAAAATTCGTAAATTTATTTACAGTTCCAGTTCCGTTGTGCATGCATAAAAAATCATTGAAAATGTTGACAACCAATCGAGCTTGGTGTGGGAACAGGTTTACCTGCGTTTTCTTTTTTTTTGTTTTTTTTTTATCATTCAGTTCATAAATATTTAAATAATCGTATGCAACATGCTCAAGAGGTGTGTCCAGTTATGATAGATACGGTATGAAAATGGGAGTTTGCAATTTGAGCTGCATATTAATGTGGCATGTTGTGTGTGGAAGGTGCTTCAAAATTCACAAGGTATTTCTCAGTTTGCTAAATCGGATTAAAAATGTAAAAGATATGATTGCAATGCAGTATAAATTAAACTAATTGAAACTATATTAATGACTTCTATACATATAGATCTTTAAGGTCTTTATTCCCAACCTAAACTGAAGTATTTCCAAATGTGCAGCACCTTCTTCTGGAATCTTTGCTTCTCTACAAATTGAGCCTTTATTTATAGCTACATACGTACTGTATCTGGCAATCACTATACTTATTCGATATATGGAACAAGTTCCAATGGAACAAGCCCTTTCAAAAATGGGCACATACCTTGCCGCATTGCAAATCTCGACTGGGCAATTAAGTAAAGCGAAAAAAAACTTATCTTTACAAGCCTAATGACTCTTAACCATATAGAGATTATGACGCCTCGCATCGTGCTGCAGTCGTTCTCGCAGCGTTAAAGGCCATTATACAATTGATCTGATATAGAAATCTTGTTAAACGGCAGGCGGACAAGCAGCAGACAGGCAGACAGACAGGGAGACAGACGGGCAGACAGAGGCGGATCGAAAGTGCAAGCGATTCGATAATGTTGGTGTTCTCGTTCTCGTTTCCATTCCTTCTGTTGTTGTTACTGTTGTTGTTGTTGTTGCTTAACGGCAGCGTAAAACAAACAATAAAATTAAATAATTACAAGTCGTGAGTGAATTTCACGCGAAACCAAATGCTGATGCACACACGTTGATAGTGCCAAAGAGAGTCCAGAGACCCACAGCCAGACACCGAGCAACAGATTTCGATCCTGGTGCAGACACTCCAAAGAAACAGGCACTTGAGAGAGACTGAGAGAGAGAGGGAGAGAGAGAGAGAGAGAGAGAGAGAGAGGGAGAAAGAGAGAGGGAGCCAGGGAAGACGAGCTGAGTTTGGAGTATGCGAAATATGCGCAACGGATGCCGATGGCGATGCCTTGACCACTTGGACAGACAGCATACTGGGCGACTGTGGATGAAACAAAGCTCGTTTTATATCGATGACAATGTCGCCAAATAAGTGCCAACAGCAGCAGCGGCAGCAGCAGCAGCAGCTGCAGAGGCAGCAACAGCTCCAGAGTCAGTGAGCAACTCAACAATCCATTGCCTCGCGCAGACAAAATCAAACCACGCACCAAAGCAAACGTTGACCACCGTATGGGACCGCATTGTCGGCATAAAAGGAACCCACTGAATTCCAGGAACATGTTAAACGATGTCGAGCATTTAGAGTGAGAGAGAGTGGGAGAGAGAGAAGGAGAAAGAGAGGGAGCGAGCTAGTAATGTACGTGGCATTTCTTGTTGAGCAATCTTTTTCAATCTCTTCTCGTACACTTCCTTCTCTCTGGTCTTCTTCTTCTGCTTAGCATCAGCAGAATCAGCAGCGAATAGACCACGTCCAGCTCCAGGTCGACTGTCGTCCCATCAAAGTGGTCAGCTGCACCCAAAGATGGGTACTCGATAAGCTTGATAGACTTGTTAGAGTCATGTAAGTTTTGGTTCGTTTCTTTGCCTCGTTGCAACGACTAAATGGCTCTTCAGTTTCAAGGCATATTTGGCTAACAATCGGCGTATCTTACGACCGATAATAGAGATAATTTCTGAAATTTGTGTACGACTAAATGGAGTGTGTAACGAGCACAAGATGCCCGAGGAGTGCATTAAGGTAGCTTTTAATGTTATGCGGGTCTACTCAAAATTGACCTAAGCAGGTATAGAAGCTAGTTTGAAAGAGTTTTATGTGAAGGATCCGCTGACTTTGATTGAGTTTTATAATTTATTAAAGTGAGTTCTATAATATACATATAAATGCTTTGTTAATACCAAAATATGCTCGAGAATTTCACTTACTTCATTTCGGGGAAATCTTTCTCATATTTGTATGTGAAATAATCTGATTAATTTCTGTTTATACCAATTAAAGCAAACTTAAACAATAGAAGGCTGTTATAAGTTTGTGGCAATCGAAAATGTATGTAACGGGCAGAACAAGGCATGCCAGCTTCAGCTTAAACTACTATAACTATAGGGCTACCAAATTTGATGTCTATTATCTCTAATTGTACTATGATAACAACCGAATTTCAAGTTTAAATTAATTCCAGGACAGTTCATTTTTGATAAACACAATAGCTAATGAAAGCCCAAATCATTTCTGAAAATTTCTTTGCGATCGGGTAACTAAAATAGAAGTTAATTAAGAAATAAATCAAATGTACTGATTAAGAAGGCCTTCCCTGAAAGTATGCAACACAAAAAAAAACATTTATTTTTTAAGAAAACGGTTTTGTCAGGTTGGTAGCTTGTATATCTCGACTAAAGGTTTCGTACTTGTTTTTTTTTAGAGCTAATCATAACAAATAAAGCATAAATCATGATTGGTTAGGGTTGCTACAATACAAGGAAATGTACCATACAATTTATGCTCGAAACTTATAAACCCTTCCTGTCTACAACAAATAATATAAGCTACTTTCTTTTTCAAATTTCGAGAAGTCAATATCGCAAGGGAACTCGGAACTATTCAACAATAGAAAATCAATTAGCGGCACTTGTTGTCTCGTCGCTGCGATAATAGTCTCCGGTGTGTAATTCACTTAATTGATTACAAATTAAAAATGCATTTAATTAGCACGCTAGTCGTATTTTATTTGCTCTAATTAAACGATTGAAATTGAAATGCAATTCAATTACGAGCTGTGCACATACTAAGTAACTAGGAGAAGTCAAGTGCGAACCGAAGTCGAACCGGTTTGAGTGCCGTGAATCTAATTCGATCTTGATAGTGGGTAAGCACAAAGTTGCGACTCTTTAGATACCATTTGCCCACTCACTCACACACTCACTCTATCTCTTTCTGTGTCGATTCGCACATAACTCATCGGAATCATCAATTTAGCTGCTGTTGCTGCTGCTGCTTCTTCAGTGAAACAACATCGACAAAATATGTATCTTTTGCCACCCCGTTTTGGGAGGCTGAGGCTGAGCTGGGATGGAGCTGATGGACGACGAGTGTAGCTTTTGGCAAGATACCTGTGCTCACCTGGTTAATAAATTATGAGCCAAAGCCAAAGCTGACTGCAGCTGCTGATGAGTAAGCTTCTGCAGCAGCTCTCCTCTTCCGCCTCATGTTCATCATCATCTCCTGCTCCCTTTGCCTCACCCACTGGAGTCGCCTCCTTGAGGCAATAAATCAAAAGCAGCTCCTCCATCTGCAATTGTCTGGCCGTCTGTCAGACTCCCAGTCTCTCTGTCTGTCTGTCTGTCTGTCTGTCCAACACTCACCTGAGTGCAGCCTGCACTTGTAAGCAATGAAAATTTATGCATGGTTTCACATTTCTTCGAGTTATCATTTGTTACGTAAATTATGCATGTTGAGTGGCAGGTTTTGCTGGCGAATTACTTCGGACGATTAGCCCTGGGTAAAGTGGTCAGCACTCGCCATTCACTATTCAGCATCAGTATTCAGTATTCAGTTTATTCAGCACTCGGTATTCAATATTCATCCTTGGCCCTAACAACCTCTCAGCCAATTTGTGTTGGTATTCCCTGGTTGTGTTCTCACTTTTATTCTCTACAATTGTATTTATTATGTCGCAAATCAGTTATATTTGATGCTTTAGAGTGACCATATCTGTGATGTTTTATTTAATTTTTAAGGAGCATTCGATGTCTTTTAAACTCTACAACTGTGTTTATTTTGCCACCAATAAATGCTATTTGCAGTTTTAGAGTGACCATCTCTATGGTGTTTTACTTAATTTTTTAGAGTAAACATATATAAAATAGATATCAAAATGTTTTAAATGGTTAATATAGAGGGTGCCCATATCATATTTTAAATCTTTATTTTATTATTAATTTTAATTATATTTGCAATTTTAGAGTGACCATTATGTAAATTTACATTTATAATTGTAGCATAATATAGAAACTGATGGAGAATATGTAATAAATGTCCTTATATTTATGAAATTTTTTTGAGTGACCATATAATAATATTTTTGTGCCTAAAATAAATTGTGAATAAAATTATATACGAATTGAATAAATAACTCATTAGAATATACTTCAAACTAATAAATTTCCATTTATTTATGTAAATCTAATTTCACTAAAAGCAAAATCACGGAATACCTCTAATGCGCTTGAGTAAATTGTGACCGCTGTCAGTTGGCAATTTTGGGCAAAGCATTAGAAGTATCTGCACATGTACCGAGAGGTAATCAGTTATGTTTTGTACGGGATTACAGGTGAACATACAAACTCACACACACACAAGCACTCACACACACAGTCAGTCACGCATACTGGCACACACATGCATTTCAATTATGTAAATTGGCAAAATATGATGACAATCATGAAATAATCTCATAGATAGATTACCTTTTAGCTGGCATTATGCAGATACTTCCAACTAATTTGTAAATTCTAATTACAATATTTGCGCACCACATTTCCATGGAAAATGCCCGCAAATTGTATACAAATTGTGGCATTTAAAATTCCAAATCATTCGGCCAGCTTAGTTGGCCAGTTTCGGGCTTCACTCGGAAAATGTGTTTGGATTTGCAAATGAGCATTTTAATATGCTTATTATTTTTATAATTTGTAAGAGAGATTGAGGTCGAGTAAGGTATTGATTAATGTGATGATTTTGTGCACATATATATGCAATTATATTTGGGTAAGTTGGTAAATAGAGGGCAGGGCTACATAAAATATATTATTAATATGCAATTAAAAACAACAAAGGATTTGCACTGAAGTAACCCATTTTCGACCTATTTTTATACTTAATCAATGATTTTCAAGCTCGAAAGGAAGTAAGGTTCTTAGAAATTCAATGCAGGGCTAATAAAGCGTATAAGGTTCATAAAGGTATGTAAATTTAATACAATAATAAAGGTTTTACTCTGAAGTAACCTATTTTCGACCTATTTTGATACTTAATTAATGATAATCAAGCTCCAAAAGAAGAAAAGCTCATAGAAATTCACAACAGGGCTAATCAAACCTATTAGGTTCATGAAGATACATAAATATATTATGAATATGCAATTTAATACAATAATAAAAGTTTTACTCTGAAGTAACCTATTTTTGATTGACCTATTTTAAAACTTAATCAAGCATGAAAAGATGAAAAATACTTAGAAATTCACAGCTGTTTAAGTTACTTGTATAAATAAATTATTATTAAATATATTTGATAAAAAAGGGTATATTGGGATATGCAATTTTATACAATAATAAAAGGCTTACTTTAAAATAACCTTTTTTTTTGACCTTTTTGACCAATAAACCAATGATATATAGCTTTAGAAGCTTTCAGCTGTCTAAAATACTCCTATAAATAAACTTTAAATTAATTTATTTAACTAAGAAATTAGCTTAGCACCTTTTTAAAACATATATATACTGTCATCACTATAAAACTACTTTAATAAATATATAACACTGTTATCGCTACAAAGTATTCAAGCTACATTGACAAAGTTTGCACTTTTAACTAGATAAGATCAACAAATTATGGCACATATAGCAAATTGCAATTGACATGCGGAGAACGGGTTTCATTCAAGCTGAAAGGTTCTATTGCAACAGACCCCGCGCGTTGTCAGATCAAATTCACATCAAACGCGGCCCGAATCAGGTGAGAATTGTATTTATGGTATGTCGTGTCGGTCGCTATTCAGTTAGTTAGCATATTAGCGGCGACAGTTACGACTCGACTCGACGGCAGCAGCAGCAGCAGCAGGTAATAATTAACCGACCTACTAGTCTACTGCTACGATACCCGTACCTATACTTATGGCATGCACTGTGTGTTACGAACGGGCTGCCAGCTCAAAGGCCTGTGTCAACGATATTTATCATGCGCTTACATTGTCATTAATAATGCCGCCGGCTTAAGGCGTAGGGAGAGGCAGTCAGAGTGAGAGAGAGAGACAGCAGGAGAGATAACGAGAGAGAGTGAGAGGGAGTGAGGGGAGTAGAAAGAGAGGGGCAGCTACTACTAGTTGGTAGTGCGAGTGAAGTGTACAAATTGCAATATCTATGCAAATTTATAACAAATAATTACTGACAGCAATATTTCATTAATAATTGCAAGTACTGCGCACACCACACACACACTCACACACACTCACTCACACCCACACAACATTTTCTAGATAATATTGCAAAAGCGGACGGACCGTTGCCGGACTGCAGATTGGCCGGGGCACAGTGAGGCAATTAAGCTGATGACGTTGATAAAAATCAACAGCGGCTGCAACAACGGCGAGAGGAGGCTGCTCCGTTGCAAGTTGCCATAATTTATAGCAAACGCGTTGCATTGCGAATACTAAGGAAATTATCTACACACAATGCTGCATACATCTCCCGGCATCTCTCAGTGTAGAGCAGGTCGCCAATCGCATGTGGATGATGATATACGACTGCCAGGCAGGCGAGTGACATCGAGTTTATCCCCTTTCCATTCGCAATTCGAATGCAAATTGCATAAATAGAACGCATAGTAATTAATATTACATCGATGACCTTGTGATCTCTGTACAGATCGGACGCAGATGATTTTAATATCTCTGTGCGGACATTGTACTTTTCATAAACATGTGTCAGAGAGGAGGGAACTAATCTACATATTTCATGTTTTAAGATCTGAAATGAAAGATAAAAAATGGTTAAAGAACAATTAATAATTTTATAATAACTTTATTATTCCTAATAAATTAGTATTCTTAATAAATAAGGAACTTTTTTACTAGATTTATTCATAGGAAGCTTAGCATTATTCATTAATAAAGTACTTTTTCGCTGAAAATGTTCGTATGAGCGCGTTGATCTCAGCAAATGTAGAAGGTAGAGATACGAAATTTAGTAGAGAGCTCTGTATAAACCCTACATAGGTAAACTTAATTTAAAATTTTGGATGCCACGCCCAGTGCCTTCGAAAAACGAATCGAATTCGATAACAAGGCAGCTTAAACTTCCGTTGCTTGATGTAACAATTGAGATTACTATATACTGCTCAACAAAACTAAATTAAATTCGTTCCTGATAGATTCTTTATAAATTAACTACTTTTATGCTGAAAATGTTCGTATGAGCGCGATGATCTCAGCAATTATGTAAGGTAGAGCTACGAAATTTGACACGGAGCTACCTGTAAACCATACACAGGTAAACTAATCTCAAAATTTTGGACACCACGCCCAGTGCCTTCAAAAATCGATAATTAGACTTGAAATTCGATAACAAGACAGCTTAAACTTCCCTCGCCTAATGTAACGATTGAGATTGCTTTATACTTTCCATTAAAACCAAATTAAATTCGTTGCTAACAGATTGCCAAACAATTACCTTGCTATACAATAAAAACAAATCAGTCTGTGCTCACTAATTTACTAAACTGTTTCAATTGACTAGTTGGGAATCCTTTAATAACGTTTATCACAAAATTACATTGCATAGTCAAATAATAAACGCATCAGCCGCTAATTGAATCGATGCCAAAGGGACTCGGCAACTGTTCAGCCATAGGGACACTCCCTCCCCCTCCGCCCCTCCTCTGACCAAATGGTTGACCAAACGTGGCGTGGGGACAATGCCCAAATCGTTGACGGTCGCGCGTGCTACGTGGAAGCCATAAAATCGTGGCATATATTGTCGTACCTGAAATTTACGTGCGACACGACAGTAAAACTGATGACAGGCGTGGGGACTAGAGCGAGGGAGGGAGGTACGGGCGGGCGAGGGGGTGTTTAAGGGAGAGTACGAGAGTACATGGAGTGTCAAACTGCCAGCGAAATTCTTGACAACATTGCAAACAGCAAGAGCAGAGCGTAGAGGGAGAGAGTGAAGGGGAGAGAGGGGGGTACAGCAAGGGAAAGAGACAGCTGCTCATATTTAAAATGCACAACGTTGTTGACCACGTTGACCAAAGCCAATTGGCCACGCGGTATTCCTTGCATTCTCCACGCCATGTCTGATCCCGTACTGTGCTTGCTCAGCCCTTCCTCCCTTCTCTTTTTGCCACGCCCCCTCTGTTGGCCTGTCAAATGGCTTCATGGCGGTCCGCTGCAACGATTGCGTGCTCCGTGCAACGACAACGTCGTGTGAGCAGCCTCAACACCTTCCGACGAGCATCATCATCGTTCTCCCATCGTCGTCATCATCATCATCATCGTCATCCACATCAACATCATCATCACCGTCGTCGTCGTCGTCATCGTTGTTGTTGTCGTCGATAAATGCATTTGCCAGTTCTGCATACAAACTGTTGCTAAATTTATTTATATGTAATGTCCCCTCATGCATATTTAATGTCCACGCATTTTCGTCTGCCACAAAGACCAGAAAAAACTCACAGACCAGTGAAAAAATTATGAAATTCAATGGGGTACAGCAGGAGATACCCTGTAAAGTGGTTCAAGTTTTCTAAGCACATGAGTTAAATGAATTAAGGCTTTGATTTTCTTTCTTTATAAACATTTTTTGGTGCAGAAGGTTTAGAGATGATAAAAGGAGCATAAAAAATTAAAAAAAAAAAAATAAATAAATAAGAAGGCTAGAAATCAAATGGAACTTTTTACTTAGGTTCTATCTTCAGAACTGTAAAATACTATTTATAATTAAATTTTATTTAGTAAGGTGCAGCAAGAAATACTCAGTAAAAGGGACTTAAGATTGAAAAATAAATAAATAAAATTAATTATTGCTTAGATTCGCTTCCTTTATAAATATTCCTTGGTTCAGAAGATATAAAGATGATGAAAAGAATATTATGTCTATAAATATAATAAATAAATGTGCTTAAAATCAAATGGAACTATTTAGTTAGTTTCTATCTTCAAAACTAGAAAATAATAATTTATAATTTAATCTTATACAGTATGGTACAGCAAGAAATACCCAGTAAAAGGAATTCCAACTTGATTAGCTCATAAATTAATGAAATTTTTGCTTACATTCACTTTCTTCCAAAATATTACTTGCTTCAGAAGTTATAAAGGAACATTAGATAAGTAAAATAGAGCGATAATTTATATATCAAAAGGAACTACTTACTTTGGTTCTTTCTTCAGATCTATGAAATCAAATATTTAATAAAATCTCATAAGGTATAAAAGAGAATGAAATCACAATTGATTGAAAGAGAATTTCTTATAAAATTCCCATTTTTTTGCAGAGTTTTGTATTGTCAAATTAATTTTATTAAATTTCCCAAATCAATAACGACTACACTGCATTATTTTACCCTGCCATTACTACACCCCTTAACATACAACATTTGCTTACAGGGTATACGTGTAAAAAGATAAAATGCATTTGCCTGCAACCCAGGCTCGACCCCAGGGCCAGACATCGTTCCGTTCGGCAGTGCCTGGCCTGCTCACAAGTAGCTCCCAACTTCTGTTGTGTTTATCTGCTTCTGGTCTTCTTTGGTCTCCATTGATGAGGCTACCCATTGGTAGCCGAGATGGAGATGGAGAAGGAGACTGAGACCAAGTAAGTAGCTGTCTCTGGCTTGTTTTGGCTTGTAGCAGTTGCGATTGCCACGATCTGTGTTTTGCTTCGCTCGTGCCTCTGACCCACTCTGGGTATCGGGTTTTGTGTCCGACTCAGCATTGTAAGCAAAGATATGGGAAGACGTGTCTGCTGATCGAGCATTTCTTCTTCTCTGGGTCTCTTGGGTGTTTGTTTATTTTGTGATTAGCTCAGCTTGTCAAAGTTCTTCATGGCATGGTTGCCGATTAAGTGCGATAGCCAAGGAGAGAACTAAGAAGGGAACATATGTAGAATGATAAGAGGTGTTTATATGACGAGCTAAATGAGTTATATATATCTTTAGACTATATTCAAATCAACCCCAACTTGACTCAGTCTGATTAAACTTACTAAATTTTTAGTTAAAGTTCATGGGAACTTACTATCACAGTTGACCACCTTGACCTCCCTATCATTGGTTACGCATACGCCGTGTGTGTCCGGCGTGTGTCTTTACCTAATCCTCTTGTCGTGCGTGTCGAAGTTCAGCGATAGCCTGACAAATTGTAACACCAAATTGAGGTCAACTATACAGTCTGAGTGTCACTCGAATACCTCCTCCAATTGCCACCGTCTTCTTCTTTTCGCACTCGCAAACACTTGTAGAAGTCTCTCTCTCTTTCTCTCTTTCAATGTCTCTGGACTCCCATACGAATCCCTTTGCCTGCCCTGCCACGATATGCACATTGTGCGGGAACAGAGCGTACAGGAGACCCATAAATCAAAATGACATGACCAACCAACTCGGGGCATTAATATTTCAACACCATAAATGCGGCGTCAATTCGCACATGGATAAAGAAGAAGTAGAAGAAGCAGACGAAGAAGTCGGGGGCGGAGGCGAAGGCGACTGTCTGACGATGATGATGATGATGGAGGACAGGAACACACTGACGACTGCAAACTGTGCATAATAAATAAATATGGCCTGTAACGACGGGCAACATCAAACTCCCGAGATATGAGTAGACACACCCGCCTTCCTTTCCCCTCTTGCGATTTGCCCCCTCTAACGATTTGCATCCCAGCTTTGAGCTAGAGATGAGCGCGTGTTGTGGGAGATTTTGATGACGATAGTTGTTGGAAATATTTGGAATATAATTTACAAAGTAATATTGATTATTTTAGAGTTAGGAAAGAAATATTATAATAGATTAATTTAATATTTTTAATATATATTTATTTTTAATATATTTTTATTTTTAATATATTTTTAAATATATTTTGAAATTTAAAAGTAAAGAAATTTTAGTAAGGAATTAAATGTTATAATATAATTATTGTATTATAAATATATGTAAGATGGTATACTTTGATGCAAGCTGGCAACCCCACCAAAAGAGGATAGTTGGCATCCCTGCGAACCTAAGAGTGTTGCCAGAAGAGAGTTGCGAGAGAGAAGCGAAAGAGAGTCGTAGTCGGTCGTCTCGCGTATAAAGTTGACAGTAGAACGTGCAGAAACGGAACTGCTATTAAGTTGTAAAAGTTGCCAATTATTAAGTTGCGAAAAAACACTGAAGTTGTAACGCTATTATTTTGTATTAATTAACCACATTGAATTGAATTGAACCATTATAATAAACTCTTTCTAATAATAACCTTACATTTGGGGGCTCGTGCCGGTTTTTGATTCATATCGGTTAGTACAATACGTTTAAAAGTGGATAAAGTTGAACATTTGTCTAATAACGAACAATAATTATTAAGTTGAACAGTTGTGAAATGACAAACGAATTTTTTGTCTGAACAGTCGCTGTCAAACTGTGGTTTTACCGTTGCTGAACGTCGAAAATTCAAATACGCATATACATAAAAGCGAACGCGAGAAATGCCAAAAACGAGAAGTGCACACGCGTTAGAAGAAAAAATGAACAGTACAAGAAATGAGGATCAGTATATAGACGAAAGCGAAGAAGAAACGATAATGGAACAAGAAAACGCGAAAAGAGACTTAACGGCCGCGAGCAATTATGACCTCAATGCCAAAATGCAGCAGCTTATGCAGTTGTTGACACTCAAAGTTGAGGTTGATGAACAGCGTGAAAATCAAGTGAAAATTACAGCAAACAATTTCGAAAAAGTGGTGAACGATTTTGATGGTGTTTCAATACCCGTTGTCAAGTGGTTCGAAATTTTTGAACACAATGCTGAAGCTTATGGGCTAAATGAAAAGCAGAAATACGTGCAAGCTAGAGGAAGAATGTGTGGCACCGCAAAGCTCTTTTTAGAATCGGAATTTATAAACAATTATAAGGAATTGAAATATAAATTGATTGACGAATTTCGATGCAGCTGGAACAGTGCTGATATTCATCAACAGCTGAAAGATCGCATAAAGAAAAAAACGGAATCTTTTCACGAGTACATGCTGAACATGAAAAAAGTTGCAAGTATGGGTGACGTAGAAGAGACAGCAGTAATTCGCCACATTGTTAACGGATTGCAGATCAAAAGCGAATTCAAAATCGCCATGTATCGGTGCAAAACGTATAAGCAGCTTAAAGAGGAATACGAAACATATGAACTAGTTCACAGAAACGATAATTATCCGATAAACGATAATCATCAAAAGAACGAGAACAATCGAAAGAACGAGAACAAGAATCAGGGGAATCAAAACAAAATAGACGAGAAAAAACCGAAAAAGAAAGAATACTGTTTTAATTGCGGCTCGTCAGAACATAAAAGGAAGGAATGCACATCAGCCACAAAATGCTTTCGCTGCAACGAGGAGGGGCATATTTCACGCTGTTGTCCATCAAACGCTGATCGAGTTCGAGTTATTTCAAATAGTTATCGACTTAAAACAATTCTTTTAAATGGCTTACAGGTGGAATGTTTATTAGATACCGGCTCCGATGTAACCATTGTTAAGCAGAACATCGCAGATATGTTGAATGTGGACATTTTTAAAACCGCATCAACGCTACGTGGTCTGGGTAACGCCAGCACAAAACCAATTGGATTTTTCAACGCGAAGGTGGAAGTCGACACGCTGCGTACGAAGCACAAATTCTTGGTTGTGTCAAACTGCAAGATGGACTGCAATGTGATTCTTGGTTACGACTTTATAAAGAAGTTTGAATTCGTAGCTGATTCGAACGGGTTTATATTTCAACGAGTACTGAACGACCATATTTCTACAGATGAGTATTCAATGGAAGTTTACAGCGTTTTTGAAGAATATAAAAACATTACAGCGCCAACAAAATACCAGAAGGACGTGAAGGATATGATTGAAGCTGCATTTCAGTTGGAAGAAGCGGATCACGCGCAATGTCCGATTATGCTGAACATTGTTCCAGATGGTAACATAGTGCCATTTCGGCAAGCACCCAGTCGTCTGTCACCGAACGAAGCAGAAGCTGTAAAGAATCAGGTCAATGAATGGTTGCAGATGGGAATTGTACGCGAATCATTTTCAAATGTAGCAAGTCGCGTGGTCGTGGTCAAGAAGAAGGATCAAACATTGAGGATATGCGTCGATTACCGTAAGCTAAACAGCATGGTACTACAAGATTTGTTTCCTGTGCCACTTATTGAAGATGTTCTTGACAAACTACAAGCAGCGAAATTTTTCACAATTATGGACTTAGAAAATGGATTCTTTCACGTGCCCATCGAGGAAAAGAGCAGACACTTAACGGCTTTCATCACACGAGAAGGCCTCTTTGAATTTAACAGGGCTCCTTTTGGATTTAAGAATTCGCCCGCTGCGTTCATCAGATATGTCAACCATGTTTTTCAAAAACTTATTAACGAAGAAGTAATGCAGCTTTATATGGACGACATTGTTGTTTTCGCAGAGTCTGCAGACGTATGCATGCAGAAGAGCAGACAAGTTTTGGAAACAGCAGCCAGGTATGGCTTGAGGATAAAATGGAAAAAATGCAGTTTCCTACAGGAGAGTATAAACTTTCTTGGTCATACAGTGGCAAACGGACGAGTTTGGCCTGGAGCAGACAAAACATCAGCTGTAAAACGATTTGGTTATCCTAAAAACATAAAAGGCGTTCAATCGTTTCTGGGTTTGACTGGATTTTTTCGAAAATTTATTCCGCGTTATGCAGAGATAGCGCGCCCGTTGACAAATTTGTTGAGGAAGGACGCTGTATTTACAATTGGTGAAGCTGAAAAGGACGCAATCGAAAGATTAAAGGATCTGTTAACAAGTAAGCCAGTATTGCATATATACTCTAGGGAGGCAAAGACAGAGCTACATACCGACGCTTCCAAGGACGGGCTAGGAGCTGTGCTGCTGCAGTGTTTTGAGGGACAGATGCATCCCGTGTATTTCTGGAGCAAAAAGACGAGTGAAGCCGAGGCCAAAAAACACAGTTATATCTTGGAGATCAAAGCTGCATATCTTGCTCTTAAGAAATTCCGCCATTTTTTATTGGGAACTCGATTCAAATTGGTAACAGATTGCGCAGCATTTAAGTAGACAACAAGCAAAGACGAAATACCTCGTGATGTGGAGGAATGGGTACTCTACATAAAAAGCTTCGCACCAGATGTGGAACATCGTGCAGGAGCAAGGATGAAGCACGTCGATCATCTTAGTCGTTACCCACAGGATGTTTTGATGATCACAACTGAGTTGTCAGCTCGATTACGAAAAGCGCAACAAGAAGACGATAACGTGAAAGCCATATTACAGTTGCTTCAGAATGGACCTTATGAGAATTTCAAGATGAAGGGTGGACTACTCTTCAAAGAAGTTGATGGTTGCGAACTTCTGGTTGTCCCCAAGATTATGGAGCGTGAGGTCATTAAAAACGCTCATGACTCTGGTCACTTCGCTGCACGTAAAACAATGCATAACATAAAGCAGCAATACTTTATCTCGCATTTAGAGGGTAAAGTATCAAAGTATATTTCTAATTGTATTGTTTGTATAATACACAGTAAGAAATTGGGCAAACAAGAAGGACGTTTACATTGTATCGGAAAAGGTGATGTTCCCCTGCAAACATTGCATGTAGATCATCTTGGACCGATGGATATGACTTCTAAGATGTACAAGTACATTTTCGCAGTGGTAGATGGATTCTCCAAATTCGTGTGGCTATATCCTGTGAAGTCGACAGGACAGGAGGAAGTCCTAAAGAAGCTAAAAGAATGGACAAGCGTATTCGGATTTCCCACCCGTATAGTAAGCGATAGAGGATCGGCGTTTACATCAAACGCTTATAAAGAGTTTCTGGAGGTCAACATGGTGGAGCAGATTTGCACAACAACCGGAGTTGCAAGAGGCAACGGTCAAGTCGAGAGGGTCAATCGCTGCATAATTGACATTCTTGCGAAGCTGTCTTCAGACGAACCTGCTAAGTGGTATAAGTATGTACCACGTGTACAGATGGCAATTAACTCGCACGTACATTCGACAACGCTGTCAACGCCGTTTGAGATTATGTTTGGTACGAAGATGTATAGCAAGGTGGACGACCGTTTGCTAGACATGTTGCAGCAGGAGTTGGTCGAGAAGTTCAACGAGGAGCGACAGCAGCTGCGTATAGAAGCAAAACATAACGAAGAGGCACAGAAAAATTACAAGATGCACTACGATAAGAAGCGTCGTACGGAGCAGATCTACAATTTGGGCGACTTGGTCGCTATAAAGCGAACTCAATTTATTGCAGGCCGAAAGCTGGCTAGCGAATATCTTGGTCCATATACTGTCATTAAAGTTAAGAGAAACGGGCGCTACGATGTGAAGAAGGCATCAATAAACACCGAGGGACCAAATATTACCGCAACAAGCTGCGATAATATGAAGTTATGGAAATATGTAGCCGAGAATGAGGATATTTTGTCATCCGGGACGGATGAGGAAGATCAGGAGGGCCGAATGTAAGATGGTATACTTTGATGCAAGCTGGCAACCCCACCAAAAGAGGATAGTTGGCATCCCTGCGAACCTAAGAGTGTTGCCAGAAGAGAGTTGCGAGAGAGAAGCGAAAGAGAGTCGTAGTCGGTCGTCTCGCGTATAAAGTTGACAGTAGAACGTGCAGAAACGGAACTGCTATTAAGTTGTAAAAGTTGCCAATTATTAAGTTGCGAAAAAACACTGAAGTTGTAACGCTATTATTTTGTATTAATTAACCACATTGAATTGAATTGAACCATTATAATAAACTCTTTCTAATAATAACCTTA